>CM049814.1:12419937-12551402 GCA_027422405.1 Ptychobarbus kaznakovi | reverse complement strand
TTAAACACCATTCGGGTCATGCGTTTACATTTAATTACAATGAATGGGAACTTAAGATTTTAAACAGTACTGTTTCTAGGCATTGGCAAGCTAGGCGGTCGCCTAGAGCGCCACCAGCTGGAGGGGGCGCCAATGAGCGCACATACTGCCACTACATTTTAACAGGGATGTCAAGAGTGGTACGAACACCCTGAAATATGATTGCCGCCCCCACTGGATCCCCCAACATCATTGGGCTAGACAGTACTGTCATTCTGACATGCCTGTATGCCATTTGATCAGACTGCTGTCAGTTGCTGCCTCTGATTGTTGCATGCAAAGTTTGTATTTGTATTTGGATCGCTCAACAATGCCATTAGATCAATGGGTTCTGTCAGTGTTTTGGTGAGATAAGGCTTCTTTTTTTGTTTTGCTGTGCAATTTCAAAGGCCAATTTAAAATATTGGTACATGAAAAGTGCACAAAATTAGTATTTTGTTTAGGCAGTATTTGTGGCAGTCCAAAATCCTGTTTCATGAGAAACTGGTCTAAAAGATGTGCCGTGTGTGTTTTTTGCGCCAATGCATTGTAAAAAGGTTCAGTGGTGTCATATAATATTCCCATATAAAACTTTTTCAGACAATTAAAAAATATTGGTGTAGTAAAATTTGCTAATTCACAAGATCAATACATACTTTATTAAACTGATTTGTCAAATTTAACGCATCCTGACTGAAGTGTCGAAATGCTGAATAAATTAATCCGCTTCCAAAAAAAAAAATCCATTAGCTTCCAACAGCGCTTAAAGGACCGCAGTCCTCTACATTTAGAGGGCAGACGTCATGTTATTATACAGGGGAAGTTCAGCGTCAATGAGTAATCAAAGAACAAGTAGCTGCATTCTTTAGTTTAAGGTAACAAAAGTTTTAAGGTTTGACTGAAATAATAATGCAATAACTGACACAACAACAACACAACAATTGAACAAAAAACAGATAAAGTAAAAAAGTAGCCGTTTATAATATCTAAACACATCCAAATTCCAAATTGTAATCAAATTAATTTATTTATTGATGACAATTCCTTAGCAACTAGGATTGTTACATAGAGCTATACAGGCATCCAGTGGTTATAATGGTATCACAGATAATGAACTGCAAAATGTTTTATCTTAGCAGTCAATTTACAAATAGGCCTAATTCATAATTCATTCATATTTGTGGAACTCGCAATGCTCTGAATTTCCACAAATTAGTGTGTCGTTACTATGACAACCAATTGAATCTGATTGATGTCTGAAAAATTATTTATATCTATCTATCTATTCAAATATAATTTTTAAGATTTGAGTGTTTACATATTTTGTATGTAATCTTAATTATCTTGTTTGGGTGTGAGGGGTTGGATGGGGGGGGGGGGGTAATAGGAATTTCGCCTAGGGCATCAAAATGGCTAGAAACGGCCCTGATTGGAAACTTCAAAAAAGACACCATGAAAGTATAAATAACAATGGTCTATATGAGTCAAGAGCAATTTATTACAAATCTTCTGAAGTCCAATGATAGCTTTATATTAGGAACAGGCCTAAATGTAGGATTTATTCACTGGAGGCTAAGATTCCTCCAGTAAAACTGAACCACTAGAACTGGATCACTAAATCAGTGAGCTGAATTCAAGAACCAGCTCAGACTGATTCATGAACAAATGACCAAAGTTCATTTTACCCCAAAACACTTTTTTTGAGTTATGAACAAAAGTTATTATGAACAAATTATATTAATATTGTATATTATATTACAAACATAGTAAGTAACAGTAACTATGTGTTTCTGGGTACAAGTGACTGAAAATGATGGAGCAGGTTACAAATAATTTAGACTAGTTTTCAAATAGAGCAAATGATTAATCAAGAAAAATAAAACTATTAATTCACAAATCATACATTGCTACATCTATCATGGGCCCTGTTTACACCTGGTATTAAGATCACAAGTGGACACATTAAATACAGGTGTAAATGGGGGTCTACAAGGCTAGATGCTCATGTGGTCAAATGTGTTCGAACAGCCACAAAAGACTGCCTACCCACCACCCCCCCTGTCTAACACGTGAGCATGTTTTAATAAAGTGCACTGAAACAATCAATTCCAACTTTGCAATGTTGTGCCAAAAAAAGAGAAAAAGATTAGAAATTGCTGTTATCATCTGTATAGTTTCCATTCGCTTACTCCCCCCCCCTCGCTCGTAAGCAGCGTAAGGTGTTCATTTTGTGGTTGTGTGATTTTGGGAGTTGAAAGTGATGTAGAGTATGAAATAACAAAAGGGGAGGGTCTAGATCAGTGATTTCTAACCCTGTCCTGCAAACTTCAGTTCCAATCCTGCTCCAAACACACCTGCCAGTAAATATCAAGTAACCCTGAACAGCTTGATTAGCTGGTTAAGGTGTGGTTGGAGCTGAAATCTGCAGGACAGTAGGAGTCTGCAGGAAGGTTGGAGATCCCTGGTCTAGATCAAACCCGAACACAAGTGGTCACAAGAGATGCATTAAAAAAATGCATGTTAAGATCATGTGTAAATTGGTAAAGCGTCTCACCTGAACACCTATGATTGGATCTTTGAAAACGCATGCCTTTTTGTGCTATCGGAAACTTCCTACGTCTGAAGTTATAATTATGAGTTTGTCATGTTCAAGTGTTTTGTTGTCTGTATATGAACAAAAATTATAGAGGACAGCCTATTCATTCTTGCCTGTTCCCTGGGAACATTTTATTAAAGCCGATTCGAAGATACTTATATCCAACAGGTTTTAAATATAATGTAGCATCCTATTTATTTGTAGCCATATAAACATTCATATCGCTATCTAGATATTCCGCTGGCTGACGATTCCTAAATGTATGTCAAATAAAAGCGATTTTTGCTGTGTTCAATACATAAAATACACATTAAAGTTGCACTAAGCAATATTTGAAAAATGCTTTTGACCACAGAAGAGTACACAGGATGGATATTAGCAGTTCAACTAGAGATAGAGAGAGATGGCAGATAGAAAAAAAGAGGAAAATATCGAGAGGAACAAAAGGGGTCCTATTATGCTCTTTTACAAAGTCTTGATTTTGTGTTGGGGTGTACTAGAACATGCTCTCATGCTCGGTGGTTCGAAAATCGCATTATTTTTCACATTATTTACATTATTACAATACCTCTCTCATAAATTCAGACCCCGAGAATATTGAATAAGAGGATCGTGCAGAACCATTGCACGCACGGATATTGCAAGACATATTAAAGTGGTAATGTTATTGTTGTTATTTTTTGGCTAAATCAGGTTTTAGATGGGATGTCTACAACAGCTTAAAAATAACTGCATTGACTATGTACAGATAAGTACAACGGTAATATGTATTATGTTTCTTGTTCTTTAATTCTAACATTATAACATGAATTGCACTGAAACTGTTATACAGTTGAATTTATTTATACCATAGTCCCACAGACTTGCACGATTTGTGGCCGCATATATGCAGATTAATTCTCTGCCAGCGGGAGGCGCTGTTGGAGTGGTATAGATCGAGGTTTCCCCGGTAACGCTGTACACAAAACAAAGCTCAGCTTACATACACTGCTTTTTCAGACATTACATGCAAGATGAAATGAAAATGAAATCCAAAATTAGCTGAAAACAGTTAGATAAATACAGTGATATAAAAACACCAGCAACGCGTTTCGATTTTGAAATGTGCAGTGCTCAACCAAGCATTCTCACCACCCGCCAACCATTCGAATTTCAGTAGGCCGGATTTACAATTTTTGATGTCACAAATAGAGGAAAACAACTTTGTAGTCCAAACAAGCCATTCGCTGTAGTTCTTGAAAACGGATTTTTTTTTAAAACAAAATATCTCCCTTCGGAGTGGACTTTGAGATTTGTAACTTTGTAGATAGTTTTATAACCAAACATACACAATACACACTGATTATAATTCAAAAAGTGAAAAAGCATAATAGGACCCCTTTAATATGCTTGCGTGTCATCCTCGCTTGTTTCCGCGATCATCGTTGCCAGGGTTGTGTATGTACGTGTGGGTCGGAGATATCAAAATAGGGGCGAGGTTCTGTTGGGGTATGGGCATGTTTGTTTTTGTCCTTTCAAATATCAACATTGTTTGGAAAAAATTGCTTAGTGTCCCTTTAAATGGTTATTTCTATACGTCAATATACATGACTGTAATGACAGAAGAAAGCAATGCAGATATTGTGAGAAAAATTTATAAAACTTTACATTACTACTGCTTTCTCTCTTCCACCATTATGGCTCCCCCAACCCTGTATAAAAATGATCTCAACATTTCCCAGTTGTAAACACGATTAGTTAGCCCGTTCATGTCCAATTTCTGACCAGGGGCTGTCAAGTTGAAACTTTGTAATGGTTTAGAACAGCCCCAGTATTTACTTTCAGTATATTAAAAAGAGTGGACAGGACATTCTTCGAAAATTATCCTTTTGTGTTCCACGGAAGAAAGAAAATCATGGGATTGGAACAAACCCATAAATACAGACCGATTGTTAGGTAAAATGTCCCTCTAAAGAAATTGTGAATGTTGCATATAACATAGATCATTACCTGTAGTACAATACAGCACTGAATGAAGTCATCAAAAGCCACCTGGCCCTTCTTCTGACGGTCAAATTTCTCTATCAGTGTGTTGTAGAACTGATCTGAAAGACGATAACCTGTGCGAAGAGAGAAGCCTATGAAGTTCAGTGTTTTCCTCAAGGGTGACATTAATAATTTTCCATCAGTGGTTCCATCAGTTTATTTGTCCTTCCTCTTATTGGTTTTGTGCATCAGTGCCTCTGCCTCTCATTCCTACAGGATTTTCTTTAAACACCTCACCAAATGCATCTATCACCTCCGGCTTTCCATTTGTAGCAGTCAATAAGCAAGCATTACAAACTCACCAAAGCTGGTGAGAGCCTGTTTGAGCTCGTTCTTGTCGATTAACCCTGAGTTGTCCCTGTCGTAGGTGCGGAAGATGTTCTGCCAGTCTGTGATGTACTTCCAAACGCCGGCAAATTCATTGAAGTTAACTCCACCTTTGTTCTCTCGATCAAACATAGCTGAAAAGAATGAATTGTGGGAATGTTTGATCACATTTAATCCTCAAATTCTCACATTGTTGACATTTTATCGAAGCTTGGATTTATTGTATTACTTAGTATTATTAAGTGACTGGTCTATCAAAAACATGTATTATGTTTACAAAGCACCATGCATTCATAACATTTTGCCCTCAATTTGAAAAGACGAAGTACAAGATGGTCAAAAAATTGTGAAAATGTATTCAAGAAAGATCACGATTGAACTGTTATTGTAGTCACGTCAATCCACTTGAAATGAGCCAAAAGTGATCACCTTATTCTGGAGTTAGGATTCATTACACAGTCAATTATTATTGACTAACTTGCTCAAGAAAACTCTGCTGATTTCTGTTGTTTAAGACCCTTCCACTTTCTGAGATTTTTTCAAGGCAGATGACAGCTACATTTTTCCAGTTTGAGCTGAAACAACCGAACCTTTCTTAGCTAAGTGTGCTAATAGGAAACATTGCAGGTTGTCATGGAGCTCACAAACAAACAGAGGATTATGGAACAAAAGAGAAAAAGACACAGCATGTCTATGTTTTTGTGAATGCAAGAAAATAACAATACTCACATATAATTGATCTGACAGTCACAGGGTTGAAAGGTGTCCATGTACCTGGGGATGAAACAAAAACAGATAACAATCAGATTCCATATAAAACTAAATTATTAAAACAACAAGCAGAAGCTTGACTCCATATGCCATCACTCCTGCAAGCAAAATGTTGATCAATTTATGTCATGTTCCAGGTAATAACCACTATGAAATGGTATTCGCAAAGCATTTCATTTCTGCAGTGTGACACATAAGCCCTATTAGCACGGGATTAGTATTATCTGGGGACCATTTGTGATTTTGAAATTACCCCCCACATCTGAATTCCGTGTGGTGCATTCGCACGGGATAAGCGAAGGTTGTGATTTTACTCAAATTTACTGACTTATCTCCCGTATACCCAGATGTCAAGGCTTTGAGAGTCCCGTTCCATGGTCCAGAAAATAAATAAACTAATATAGTTTCGTGCCCCGTTTCATTTACATTTCACCAGGTTAAAATAATGTCTCAAGCTTTATGCTTGATTTATTTGTAACACATTAACCTCAAAACTAGGGCTGCAACAACTAATCGATAAAATCGATTATTATCGATTATGAAATGAGCACCGGCGCGGCGGACGCGTGCACACGCATCAGACAGACGGAACACAGAGAGGGAGACAATTAACAGGATATTCAGCGCAAACATATCCATTGTGCTGAATTATCTGTTGTTGAAAGTTAATTTAAGGTTTAAAAGTCAACATGCAGTGTGAATATTTTATGAGAGTAGGAACTTTAAAGGGATAACAGCATGTAATTGTCTGAATATAAATATGAGACACTTCATAACCGTCTTTTACAGGATAAAGAAATGACAGTAAGACATGACTGTGATCAAAGTGAACGCGTGTTCCTGCAGAACATTCCTCTCACCTGTTGGTTAACACTGAGTCTTTATTATCTTTATTATTATTTACATTTTTAAAAGAGATTTAAACTATATTCACTATTACAGTGCTTGACAAATTTATTAAACAAATTTATGTAAGGTTTTTAACAAATTATGTAAGGTTTGTGCCACTGCTGCTCTAAACTAACAGCATTGGTGATTACCAAAGTCATGTTTTAGCTTTCTGTATTGGTTAGTCCTCCAAAATGCGTAAGTGCTTTAGTAACAGTAGTAGGCTATTTCTAATGCTATAATATAATTATTGCTGTTATCTATGAATGAAAGGCAGAGCACTTTATAGTGGGTTTTTTTTCAGATACCCAATTACAGTCAAAAAGTACATAAACACTGCAAGCAAGAATGCAAGCTGTTATGAGGCCATTTTTGTTATTATAAATACTAATTAGTTGTTTCTGTTTGTAATTTGCCCAATAAATGACAATAACATTTTTATATAAAAAAATTTTTTGGACAGATTCCTAAAATATTAGTTTTCTCTTTATGACAGGTGGTCTAATAAATTAAGCACCGTATGTTTTCATAGCATTCAGTTTGTTTGAAGGACGTTGAGCAGAATGTGGAATAGTGTTTTTTGTCAATAAAATAATGAATTTAATCCGATTAATCGAAAGAATAATCGGCCAACTAATCGATTATCAAAATAATCGTTAGTTGCAGCCCTACTCAAAACCTTTTCAGCTTTCTCTTTCTGCAAATTGTATGGTGTAGCGATATGACAGCACCCAAAATACTATCAAACACTCCAACGCAGCTCAGAAAGATGGACAAAAAGGCGCACAGGAAACAAAAACCTTGAAAAATAATATATGACCCGCCAAATGCAGGCCAAATCACAGAGATGCCGATTTCCACGGGTCTAATATTATCATAGGACCTCGGTGTTCGGCGAAATATGGTCATTTGCGGAGGAACTTTTACTTTACAAATTACAGACATGGCCGATTCGCACGGGATTAAGATCACAGACAACCTCCACAATTATTACAAATGACTGGAGGTCACAGGTAATACTAATCCCGTGCAAATGGGGCTATAGAAGCGAATAGAATTTTCAAAGAAATAATGAAGAGCAGAAATTACATAAAATACATATATAATCTTTATTTTTCATGTTTGTGTCACTAAAAGTAAATATTTAGCTAATATTTCATTTATTAGGTAAATATTTGCCAGTGCTTGATTATTTTTTGGAAGGCTGTTAAAACTGACTTTTTCTGCTGTGTATGTCTTTGACGTCAGCTGCCAATGGAGCTTTGGATTGCTAATTTTTAGGTATTATAAACTGTTTTATTAATTTACAATATATTTTAATATAATTTTCTATATATATATATATATAATATATTCTATATGAATGAATGATTGTTATAGTGTAATATAATAGTGGTTACATCAGCAGACAAACTTAAGGTCAAACTTTAATGGGTCTTTGTTGCACAAATAAGAATTTAGAGTTACACTTTATTTAAGATTTTACAGTGTATTTATAAGTAATAATTAACAACATGCACTTACTATAGTTATTTGGGTTAGTTGGCTTAGGGTTACATTTATTACTATATTAAATACATGAAATGTGTAACAAGGACACTGAAAAAAACAAATGCAAAAAATGTCCCTCTTTGTAACATGTTCCTCTGTTCACTTCCAATCTCCCCTGATAGAATCAGGGAGTGGCATTATGGTCATAACATGAGGTAGTAAGAAAGACATTTCAGGTACGCTTCAACAGACACCCTTCACTCACCTTGAGGAACACACTTTACAGTCTATTTAGGTCATTCTCTTATTCCAGCTCCGTGAACCCTCCCTTTCTGCTTTGACTGACATAACACTATTATTTGTTTGAGCATGCTTATCTCAGCACACCAACAACACACAGTGGGCGCGCTGGGGGAAACAACACCAGAAGACACAGGACTGAAACGTACAGCTGTGAAATAAAGCCATTCTTCAAGGCAATGCTGAGTCACGGCCTGACACACACTCACAGAGCCGCTATGAGAGAGAGGAAGGACTGGCACTGGTGATGAACAATCAGGGAATAATCACGATGCTCCTCTAGTTGGTGGGATGGGGATAGTTGTAAACAGAGCAGGAAACAGGAAGAACAGAATGGAAAAAATAACATTTGTAATGTTTTTTAAAAAGGAGTGTGTTCCTGCCAAACAAGACCACCAAGGTCATCCTGACCGTATTAGGTAGGCTATTGGAAATAGTGTGAATAACGTGGTGCTATCTCCGAGAGAGAATGGCTGCTAGTGGCAAGGACTGGAGAGGAGGCGGGTCTGAATTCAGGCACAAAGACACCCCTATGTGCTGCACACTGGCTCCAGTCACGGCACTGCCTACTCCGGGAGGAATCATGGAAAAATGGCAACATTCACATCACTCCACTAGACAAGTACACAGCAGTCTGCCGCATACAACAACACTGCATATGTTAACACAAGGACTTCTTTTTATATCATCTTCGAGAGTCAAACACAGCTGATAAAACAGCATTTTATGTTATGAGACTAAGCTTGAAAAAGATACTGTTTATACTAAATCCTAGGGGTGTGCGATATGACGATTTTTGATCTTGGACGATAAAAATGTCTCCACGATCTGCTTTTGAAGAAATATCGTAGTATCGTGCTACAGCGCACATTCTATCAATTACAGTTCTGGCGCCTCCATAAACAAAAAATACAGCGGTAAATATTTATTACTCTGACAGGACACTGTATTTTGGATACAAGCCTTGCCGTTAAGTAACTCCGCTTTTTCTGAGGGCAACACCAGAAATTAATACCCTGTCAAAACACAGCAAGGGAGCATTAGATTGATCAAAGGTCACATTTATGTGATATTTGTGACATTTTTTAATATATTCCAATAGAAAAACGTTATTTTAAATTATAATAATATTTCACAAAATTACATTTTTTACTGTAATTTTTATTTAAAATTAAATAAAGGAAGTCTTGCTGAATTTAGGAGATTATTTTTTTCCCATGACAGTTTCCATCTCTTTATGAAACTAAAAGGGCAAGACATTGTTTTTATATTTTAATTTTGGCAGCCTACTGCCACAGAAGAAACTTTTATGTCTAAATGGTTCTATGAAGAACCTTTAACGTCTCAAGAACCAGACATTTGTTTAACAAATGTAGAGGTTCTTTGGGCTGGCAAAATGCCAAGGTTATTCAGATTATAAAAAAGGTAAGATGTTCCGAGAGAAAGGCCTGATCTTTTAATAGAAATCTTTGACTGAACGGGCATTCTTCTATGGCATCGCTGTGAAAACCTATAGCCGGCAGCTTATCATATCACAACCCAAGGTTTCTGCTGTTTTTGAGCCCAAGACTGGTTGCCCACTGAAGCTAAGTGATGAAACAGGGTTTGTTGAATCACAAGCAGTTCTGGTCAGTACCTGGTTGATGGGAGGTCCTTCCTGAGAAAACTAGGTTGCTGCTGTCAGAAGAGGTGTTAGTGAGGCCAGCAGGGGTGCCACCCTGTTGGTCTGTGTGCCTAACGCCCTTAAACAGTATAGTGATGGGGACACTAACTGTAAACAAGCACCGTCTTTCGGATGAGACGTTAAACCGAGGTCCTGACTCTCTGTGGTCATTAAAAATCCCATGGTGCACTTCTCGTAAAGAGTAGGGTGTAACCTGGTGTCCTGGCCAAATTCCACCACTGGCCCTTGTCAATCATGGCACATCCTAGATAATCCCCATCCACTGATTGGCTCTATAAATCTCTTTTGTAACTTTAATCAGAATAAATAAAACTAATAATGCTATATTTATAATATGTATGTATCTCATAATACACCTGTAGTTATATCTATCATAGATGATGTGAACACAGTGAGCTAATTAATTTACACTGTATGCGTTTCTTATATATTTAGTTTTTGTCCTGTGGCAGCCGTCGCATCATCCAAGTGGATGCTGCACATTGGTGGTGGTTGAGGAGAGAAAGCGATTGTAAAGCGCTTTGGGTGTACAACAATACACAAAAAGCGCTATATAAATGCATCATTCATTCAACCTTTTAAGCACCTTTATTTTTAAGAGTGTTCCCATATAACCTTCTTTTGATACATTTTAGTTAAGTTAGTTGTTAGAATCACAGTCGTATTTAGACAGTTTGATTTGAATCATTAATGTTGCTTACATCAGTGAGGGTCAGACTAGAATTTTTACAATTCAGTTTAAACCATGTAAAGTTGCATTAAAGTAACAGCCAACTGTCTTTTTTAGATGACCACTGATAAGTCTTAATTTAGGACTAGTAAGCTCAAAACACCCTATTCAAGCCTGATTATATGTACAAGTTTAACATCTTTAACAATCTGAACTCTGATGCCTTTAACACCACAAGCAACCCTGCAGTGCAAACTACCCTAAAATAAACAGCAGTACACATCTGAGAGAAAAAATTGAGCCAGGCTGTGTATTCCTATAAAACAGAGTCAACCAAGGCTAAACATAAGAATGCATAACCTTTCCCAGCCCTGACAGCGAGTTTGAATGCTTTCATTTCCATTTATGCTTTTTGAGTAAAATTCATTATTCCCTGGTTACAGGAGTGAAATTATAATGCAACATGGCTAGAGTCAGCTGCCCACTGCTTCACTTACAACAATGACCTCTGATATAAATCTATGTGAACAGCATTACTCCAGCAAACGCCTAGAGCAGCATCTGAGAAAATCAAGAGTGCATAAATATGTTGAGCCAGCTAAACGACAGAGTAGAGAGGAGAGCACTTTTACAGTAAGACAATCAAATAAAATCAGACACCCTGAACAACAATAATTAGAGAGAGAGAGAGAGCGAGAGAGAGAGAGAGAGAGAGAGAGAGAGAGAGAGAGAGAGAGAGAGAGAGCGAGCGAGAGAGTGAGAGAGAGAGCGAGAGAGAGAGCGTGCGAGAGAGAGCGCAAGAGAGAGCAAGAAAGAGAGCGAGAGAGAGAGAGAGAGAGAGAGAGAGAGAGAGAGAGAGAGAGAGAGAGAGAGAGAACAAAGAAAAAAAAAGGTTTTCAATAACAGTGCCAACTTGGAGAATCAACAGAAGTGTTAGTTCAACATGATGATAATTATCACTGTGTATTAATTATCAATTATATATTATAATTTTCATAATCTATGGTCACTGTTGACAATAGATAATACATATAAAATAACAATACATAATTTAATAGGATAATAAAACTTCTATATTTTAATTAGTAAATATTTGAGTAAATACTGCATAAAACAAGCATTAACTTATTTATCAATTCATGTTTCGTTTGTCATCACGAAGTTGCTTATTATGTATATCAGCATCTGTCATCCTGCTCTGTAGATATCGTTTTCAGGGAATTTATTTTATTACTTTTTCAAGTATAAGAGCTTAAACACATATTTCCAAAGCATCTTTGATTCAGCTTGGCAAATTCAATTCATTAAGATGTATCGGTTCAAACTGTCTGTTACAATTCATCAAAGCTAAACTCTGATTCAAGAAATTGTTTACGTTGTCACTGAAAATATATTCCAGAAGTCTTTGCAATGGTTTTTCATGTATTAAAAATGTTAAATATAAACAGAAATATTTATTTACTAATGTATTTTCTACATTGGTGTATAGATAAGCATATATAAGTTTCTTTGAAAAAACAATGAAGCTATTTCAGAACAAGTAAATTAATATGGAGATATAAGGTTGAAAATTATTGAACGATACATATACTGCAGACATATAGAGACATATTCAGCACATTAGTGTCGAGGTCAGATGCCTGGGGCAACTGCTGTGTCTCTGAGGTGCATTCAGATACTCAGAACAGAGTAATGGACTTCAGCAGTGCTGGACCTGACCACTGAACCACTAATCTAAGAACAGGACTGCACCAGCCATACACTACATAACATGCAATATCTGTTTTCAAACCTCTACAATATTAATATCTTCAGAATATCACAGGGTTACAACCTTACACAGTTCTATACTTCACAATGCAGTGCTGCTGAGAGTGATAATGGTCTGTGTGCTATAACACATCATTGCACTGCAGCAGTGCTGACAGGAACATGCGTTGGGATCATTGAACGGTTTGGCTTAAACTCACACAGCCTGCTCTCAAGAATGATAACAGAGTTTCCTGCAATTCTGCACCTCATTGAGACGAGCACTATCAATCTTACTGCTCAGAGCAGATAACAGCTTCTGGCAGGAGTGGAAGAACTCTGACCCACTTTGGCAGCAAGGCCATATGTTCATGAAGCAGAACAGGCTGAGGAGGTATTTGAATAAGGCACATTCCATAAGTATTAGGTACACTGTGATGTCCCAAAGCATTTTTAGAGAACTACAAGACATTTTTGATAAACTATTATCTAACATGAAGTTAGCTTAACATGAAAAGTAGCTGCCTGGTTTAACACTTCTAATGTATGTACCCTCCCTTAAACCAGTGATTTTAGGCCGCATTTACATGGTTGAAGTGACCCAATTCCGATTTTGCCGATTTCTGACATGTGACACAGATCGGATATGGCCCACAACCATGTAAGCAGGAGAGAAAAAACACACATGGATTCCGATATTCTCCGATCGGTGTAAATGCTGTAAATGCGACTCCTACGTCACTGAATAGTGAGTTTTTTTAAACATTTCGCGGTACAGATATACCTGTAAAATATGAAACATCTCTAGTTGAGTAACAGAGTTTTAATTTTGTTCATTTGTGTTAAAGAAAACGGCGATCTGATGCTGAAACGTGTTGCTTTTGAAATCACGCGGAGTGCTCGTTGCTGCTGTTGTCAGTGACGAGCGCTTCAGTCCCGTTCGTTCCATAGAAACCACAGAATAAAATGCACACAAACATGTCCCTGCCTTTGATTTACAATCACTGACGAATGCATATGTTTTTAATTACTAAAAAAACACAGACGATGTGACATGCTTAACAATATCTACAACCTGAGTATTATTCCACTAGCAAGCTTTCAGCGGAACTGCGTTCATCGCTGTCCTGAAGAATTTGTACTAGGCTATATTATTTTGATGTATAGATGTAACGATTGCATCAAAAATGTTTCTATATGAATTCCACGTCAATAAATTAAACTCAATGCACTATTCAAATATTTGTGATGTCATATATGCTATTTTTGGCTTGTTTCACCAAGTGCAGTGTAAAATGCACACATCGGATATGGGTCACTTTTAAAATAAATGTAAGCACGTCGTCCAAAAAATCGGATTTATTTACTAAATCGGAATTGGTCATCCAGACCTGCAGTGTAAATGCAGTTAGTCTGTTTTACTTTACTTGCCAAAGAGGCAATTACATTTAAAAAAAAATCAACTTTACAAACAAACTTAACATTCTCAAAATCGTGACTTAAGAAATAACATCATGGAGGGACGTACACTAGGACGTACACTAAAATGTTAAGGTGACTAAGACTTTTTTATTTAAATAAATTACTATTTTAATTGAGCAAGGATGTGTGCGGCTGACACAGGAGAGTGTACACAGTTTGCGTTCAGCGGATACTCTCCAAAATGGCGCTATGCTGACGCAGAGGAGACGAATTGTTGAATAAAGTCGTTATTTTTATTTTATTTGCATACAAAAAGTATTCAGTAGATTCATAATGTTACAGTTGAACCACTGATGGCAGATGGACTATTTTGCTGATGTCTTTAATACTTTTCTGGGCCTTGACAGTCTTATTTACTTGGCAGTCAATGGGACAGTCACAAGCCTCCCGTATTTTATCCAAAATATCTTAAATTGTGTTCCGAAGTCAAACAAAGCTTTTACGGGTTTAGAACGACATGGGGGTAAGTGATTAATGACCAAATTTTCATTTTGGGGTGGAGTAGCCCTTTAAGGTAACAAACATGTTCATTGGGTTTTTGTCAGATCAGTGTGTCAGCATCTTTTGGTGTTGGTCATTGCTTATTTATATTTGCAGACTTGAACATGTTGAATTGCCATTTGCTGGGTTTTGGAATATCTGAAAAGTGACATACTGTAATTGGTCGGCTGTCGACATTGGTCTGCATGTTCTGGTCTAAATTGGCATTTACAATGTAAATGCTGATCATTTGAACTTCCTATTCATCAAAGAACACTGAAAAAATGTATCCCAATTTTCACACACACACACACACACACACACACACACACACACACACACACACACACACACACACACACACACACACACACACACACACACACACACACACACACACACACACACACACACACACACACACACACACACACACACACACACCACACACACACACACACACACACACACACACACACACACACACAAACACTTTCATAATAATAATAAATGTTTCTTGAGCACCAAATCAGCATATAAGAATGACTCTGAATGATCATGTGACACTAAAGACTGGAGTAATGGCATACAGCCTGGGTGACGTCTTTAAAAAAACATTTAAAAGTCTTATCCAACCCAAATTCCTGAATGGTAGTGTATATTATCTCATTCCAATTTCTCAGTTTTTACACAAATTGATAGTTGACTGCACTCATGAAGATAATCATTAAGTAAATGTTAAACATTATTCTTTGATTTGTGATTATCTATAGCAGCGCTTCTCAAAGTCCGGACCCGCCTCCCCTTCGTATTTCAAGCGCACTCGTATCACTCAGACCACACACACACACACACACGCGCATGGACCAGTGTTGCAGTGTTTTCAGACTCTATTTTAAGACAAAGCACATAGCAACATTTTGGATAAACCTTAGCTTTCATGCAGTAGAATAATGCCACCGCTTTCGCCCCGCGAGCACGAGGTTTCGCCTTCCCGACGCAGTCTGTCTCCACCGGCAGAGTTAGCAGCTTATTCAAAGAACCGACCCGCAGCAGACTTGTGAATGAACGAGTACAAAACAGCGTTTCCAAAAACCTATCACTGTTGACTGTCTGGCATATGAACAGTTCGTCTGTAAAGGGTTGAAATATGCACATAGTTTGTTACACAGACGGATGTATGTGCTTCATGAAATATATATATATATATCATATATTTTAGCAATTCAGTTGAAGTGACTACAGGTTACATTGAAGTACTATTTTAGAAAAATTACACATGTAGGCCTAAATGAGAACTGCTTTATTGCAGTATTGTTGAGTAACCATTATGAAAAATAACCATGGTTTTATTATAGGCTAATAAAAGTGTAGTAACCAAGGTTTTTTTTATTTCTTTGCATATTGGTTACAATTTATATAACCAGTTTTACTACAAATACCGTGGTTAAACTATGGTTAGTGTAGCAAGACCATGGTTAATATGTGGTTATCATGGTTTAGGTATAGTAACAAAGTTTTTTTATTTATTATTATTTGTATAAAACCATGGTTAATTCTTGTAAATGCAAGTATGACCTGATGACTCATAAATATGATAATTAAGCATATATCAAGTTGACTTGTTATATAAAGTTATAAGCATGTTTATAAAAAACAAGTTTTTTTAAAACAATTATTTTGGACCTTTTGACGTTGATGATAATTCAGATTCGGACCTTTGAATGTAAACTTTGAGAACCCCTGATCTATAGCAACAGACAAACATTTGTTCCCAAACTAGCCAGTCCCTATTGCTTTATTTATGATAAATATCCCTCGTTCTTGCGTAGTTTATTTGTTTGTTTGTTTATTTGATTATTAATTCTAGAAAATAGCAATCACTCCCATTTAAACTATATTTAGAACAAATTAGGTAGCAGGGTTGCATAAAAGGCAAACAAATCTTTAGAAAATTAGTAGAAAATAACAAAATAATATTTTGTTTTACATTTTCAAGTACTTCCTTTCACTGATAATTTGTTAAAAACAATTCAAATAAATAAAAGTAATGTTTACCAGTGTCAAGCCATATTTTGTACTCTATACATGGAAAACAGTGAAATTATCTGAAATTTCCACTGGTCATCTATGAAATTGTATTAATGCTGGATATTGCTTAGTATTTCATGAAAAAGAAAATTTAGCAATAATAGTCAATGTGGGCATTTTTCATTTAGCAACAATAGATTAAACACCTTTATATACATGGGGAACAATCTTTAAAGATCACATCATAAAAAACAAAGGAATGATCGTTTTAGTGAAACAAAATTAAAGTATATTTTCGTATGGAAATATCAGCATGGCACATGTAAATTGTGCTAAATCATATTGCCAAAACAATAGTGTGGGCAAGATGACTGTTACAGGAAAACACTTACTGTTTGTACAAGAAACATGTTTTTCTGCTGTAAGGAAACCTGGTTCCTTTTATTAATAGTCTGATATTTCATACCCCACACAATAATTATACTTGATGGCCTTTGCTGAACATTTATCTTTCAACTCCAGTTGGAATATGTTTATTAGTGACTAAAAAAAGTAAGACAAAAGGAAAATTAATAAACAATAAAATAAAACATACCATTTGATAATGCCTGCTGAAGCTCTGTGTCTGATATTGCCCCGCTCCTGTCTTTATCTACCCTGGAGGAAACAGAAAAAGTATTAATTAATTGCTAGCCAAAATAATGTAATTGATGTTTTTTTTTTTTTTACTTTTGTTTATAGTGAATGACTTAAATACCATAACAGTGTCTAGAACTGTAATGGGACAAATAAGAAACAGTCTCAGGATGTGGGCCTGATCAAATGAAACTGAAAGTGAAAGCTTATATGGAGAACGATTCAGAGACCTCGTGTTTCAAACGTAACACTGAAAAAGGGCCATTCATTTACATCTAAACAGTTTTCTTTTCCTTTGAGTTTACATATGGTGCGTTTTAGAAAAGTGTCTTGGGAAGCCAGTTGATTTGTTCTTTTATATCCTCACATATTCATTCATTGATGTTGTGAAGGCGCGGCCCCATGCTGATATTTTTATGATTCATTCAGTCAAGACATGTCAGCAACGACTTTAAAAGAGGAAAAGTTTGTCTCACGCACAGCGGGTTGGATATTTCTGCTGTTGGGAGTGTCTTTTCCATTACACATATGCCATAAATTGTAAAAAGGACACGTTTCCATTACAGGCCTTCTGAGCTGAGTTTAAGAGAATGATGTCATTCCATGTGGAAATTACATGTATTATTTGGTCAGTTTTGTAATAAAGAGATTATGGTAGAAAGGGATTGAGTTTTACAAAATCCTGTGCTACATTATTGTGAAACCCACACGAAGCAATATGCCTTAGCACACCAACAAAACCCGTTTTTCTCGGCAGCTGCTGGAAAAAAAAAACATAGAAAAAAAAATTGACAGGCTAGAGAGAGGCCTCCTCAATAATTTGGACACATAAACCTGGAAAGAGAGTCTAGTTTGGGCCATAACCACAGTAAACTGAAAGGAATGTCTTGTTGGCTTGTTTATCTAACAAGACCCTGCCCAACCAGGCAATATTTGAACTCGTGACTCTTATTCACACAAGGAATTCTGAAACAACCATCAACTTCACTCAGGCTATATGTAGTGAATTATGATAAGACATGGTTTGAGAATCATATGAACTAATTTACTAGCTGGACTGACTAAATCACAACTTCTATTCAAGGAAAGTATGATCAGAAACATGGGTCATTTTTCCTAAAAGGAAAGTGAAAAAAAAAAAAAATTACGTCTATATTTATCCCACCTTCTCTGCGTTTAGAGTGACTGGCTTTGGTTTTCCCAACGTTTCAGTAACTGTAGGCTCTCAGATTGAGCTTTTTCCCCTCAATCCCCTATTATATGACAGCGATCAGGCAGAATAACAATCATACCACTGTAAGTTTATGGGGTTTCAAACTGGGGTCCAGGGACCCTCAGGATGCCACAAGAGAATACTAGGAGATATCTAGAAAATAAAATACATTTAAAAAGTAAATAAATAAATAGATTATAAACAAAAAAACAATTAAACTAACTAAATATATATATTTTTTTTTTATAAAAACAAACAAATAAATAACATATATTACAACAGTACTACATAATTGAATAGAAATGTAATGTATTAGAAACTAAATATTTTTCAAATAATACTTTGCAGTTTGCACATATTTTTAAGCATAAACTGTGCCTTTATACATTAATTATATATATATATATATATATATATATATATAGGAGAGAGAGAGAGAGAGAGAGAGAGAGAGAGAGAGAGAGAGGAGGATAGAGAGAGAGAGTAGAGAGATAGAGAGAGAGAGAGAGAGAGAGAGAGAGATGTAGGAGAGGTAGAGAGAGAGAGAGAGAGAGAGAGAGAGAGAGAGAGAGAGAGAGAGAGAGAGAGAGAGAGAGAGAGAGAGAGAGAGAGAGAGAGATGTATTTAACATATAGGATGGGGGTACCTCTGTTTTCTAAAAGAATGAAAAACAAATAATAATAATAGTAAGCAACCACTTACAGGTGAGGTCTGGTCATATACACTAAAAGTAATCATGATCCAGCCATAATACGACAAAGTTCACCTTGCATTTCAATATTGTCATGGAAACTCTTAAGTAATACACATACTCATAGATGACTCATATGTAATATACAGATCCACACTGGTGACTAACGAAGACCTTTAGACATTCCCGAGTCATATGACCAAGGGACAATCATTTGATATTGAGAACATTAGAATATAACAGGAATGTTGCTGGGTTACATTGCATTTAAACGAGTTCTTGAGTTCAAAACAA
Source organism: Ptychobarbus kaznakovi (assembly GCA_027422405.1). Taxonomy (NCBI): domain Eukaryota; kingdom Metazoa; phylum Chordata; class Actinopteri; order Cypriniformes; family Cyprinidae; genus Ptychobarbus; species Ptychobarbus kaznakovi. Next base: position 12,532,056 of record CM049814.1, on the reverse strand, counting down.
AAGCTGAACTACTTTTAACTTGGCATTGGCAAGGCATCTTAAAAACGTAACGCGTGTAGACATTGACAACATAGCGACGCGACGGCCGATACGTCGTCAGTACGTGTACATAAACAAACAATTAAAAAATAAATAGTGTAACTGGAACACAAGAAGAACGCGTCCCGTGTGAACGGCCCTTAAGATGCAATCCTCTGCAGTATTACATAATACATTACTATAGAGACGAGCAACTTCGTTAAACCAAACCAAATCACTCTCTGCTAATTAACTTAACTTACATGCGTAAGAATAAGATCGTGTGGCATTCGAAACTGCTAAAAACTACGCATATACGTAACGTTATTTGAGCTGATCTCAAATGCTCATTTGCAATAGAAACTGAGTAACGTTAACGTGTACTGTGTTGAATGGCGTAATAATGAAAGACAGATGAGAAGAGTCTACTATCAGCTGAAAAGCAATCGAAAAACGGCGGAAGCAACTACAAAATATTACAGACATTTGCTTTTGCGAGCTATACAGTCCTCTACTAAAGTTTCCCAATGCATTTCGAATCTACTTGTACGTGACTTGCGAGAACAAGCTCTTTCCTGCCGCGCTTGTCAAATCGACAGGCGTTCAAATGCGGAATCGGTGGTCGTGTTTCACTCACCTCTGAAATATATTCCATAAAAAGCCCTGATCCGCCGGCGCGTTGTTATATTGTGGTGGTCTATACTGATTCTGGTAGGCCATGTCCTCTGCTTGCCCCGCTAAACGATACAATGCGCTCTATGAGCAGCGAAATTCAACTTGCTTAAATCTGACTCAAAAAAATTCTTCACGCAGAGGCGTGGCTTGAAACTCCCCACTTCCCATTAAAAATTTAGCGGACGTCACACGAGACCGCCCCCTTCGAACGCTCCCGGGGACTTTGCGCTGTTTTGATTGGCTTGTCTCATGCCAGCGCGGACTGTTTGCGCTAAATGGGCGGGGCCAACAGTCTGACAAATGGAAAATGTGAACTGTTCTTAAATGAAATATTTCTGTTTGACAGATTTCGACCGGATAAATGTATTTTTCCCCCCCATAAACGCCAAGGGTATTCAAGGCCAAAGTGATAAATGTTATGGCGTGTGTAGGGTAGCATACTTTATTAGACATTCTAACTGTCACACATATACATAATTTGTCAACTTGTCATTTTAAACCATTAAACATACGTTTGTAAAAATCTAAAATGGGGTTTTGATCTGAGCGTTATTCCTTTTTTTTGTCATTTATGTCATTATATGCAGAAATATATTTTAAAATGATAAAATTATCTACAGTCCCTGACCATCGAATGTGTGTCAAAACATACTAAGCTGCCTACCTAGACAGCATAGTAAAGCCTCAAAAGGCGCCAAAATGCTGTCTATGCAGGCAGACCACTAGCTTTGAGGCGCAGTCCTCGTGTCACCTGTCAATCAATCCTCACAGAAAAACTTATTGAAAAAACATCACCGTATTGATTTAGCGCTTATCTGAGGAAATTCACATAATCTCCTCGTGTTTTTGGAAGAGTAAAGTGTGACCAAATGTTATCAGATTAGATTTTAAATTAGATATCGATTGGGTTGAGATTTGTGCAAAACCGAACTCTGAGGTAAAATGTTTTATTATCCTAACGTGCTTCGGCGTCACACTGGCTGCTTCTCTACTATCTGGTAAGTTATGTAGTATAAACATGATGATGAATTTAACTAAATAACTGTCCGTTTGTTAAAAAAAATAAAATAAATAACGGATCGTTGTTGTTTTTTTCTATGCTAACGTTAGTAACGTTAACGTAAGTTAGCCACGCTGAGGTAACGTTTTTAGACAACTGGCTAACTTCATAACTTAGACAGTCAAATTTAACTCTATAAAATATGGAAAGTTAAACTTCGTAGAAGATGTAACGTTAACGTACAGTTACAATTACACACTAGTATGTCAACAGGACATTTAAGAACAGTGGTTTATGTCGAAACATTGAATGAAGTTTTGTTTGTTGAACTTTGGTTGTTTGTTTGTTTTGTTTTCAGGTTGGCAGCTACTAAAGGCATCAGGATTTCCAGAAGAGAGTATCTCAAGGTCAACGTCAGGCTAACATGGTCAGAAAAATATTTGTTTCCCATTCAAAATATTGCCATTTCAAAGTGGATTATAATGTGTTGTATTCTTTCTTTCTGCTGCTTTTTGTTCTTTTTGTCATAATTTTTAAATATGAATCAGTAGGTTGTGTTTGTGTGTATACTTAGTGAGGACATTGTGGATTATGTGATGGTCCAGGTTCCTCCAGTCCATCCCGGTCTTCCCCGGCCCCGTTTCTCTCTTTACCTGTCCTCTCAGCTTCAGTATGGCGTAGTCATCGTCTACCATCGCCAGTGTGCTTTTCTGCTGGGTGAGCTAGTCATAGTGACATTGACTAGTGTAAATAGTGCTGCTTTGCTTCACATTTATGAACATTTCTACAACACACCACTTATTTCAGTCTGACCAAAACGGATCAAAGCAACTTACACACACACAAAAAAAATTAATAAATACCATCCCTTGAAAAAATTAAGCAGGCCTAGACTTCAGCGTAATATTTAAAAGGAGTAAATGTTATAAAAAATACTATAATTTTTAATAGAATATACTTAAGTGCAAACTGAATGTAATGTTTTGGACACTTAGCTGCTGTTATTTGCAAATAAATGAAAATATATTATAGTTTGAATTTATGTTATTTATAATTAGCTGAAAATGTTTTACCCACTCACGTACTTACAGGAATAATTCAATATTAAAAATGAAAATTCTATCATTTTCTCACCTTCACATTGTTTCAAACCTATGACTTGCAGTTGAATACAAAGGTGGATATTTTGAAGAATGTCGGTAACCAAAAATAGTTTTTCCCATCCTATATATTAAATTATTTTGACCATACAAGGGAAGTCAATTGGAACTGGAACTGTTTGGTTACTAATATTATTAAAACTTCTTTAATTAAAGCATTAAAAAATATTAAAATATAATGATTCATGATGTTGAGAAACTTAGTTATGAAAGTGTACTCTAAGTACATTTAAGTGACCTTTTTTATAATTATTGTATTCTATGCAAGAACAAAATATACTTTTAAGATTTGAAGTACACTGCAAGTGCAGATTAAATATGATTAAGCAGACTTTTTTCACTGGGGATGTGCAATACAAGACCAACAAAACAATGTAAAACAGGCACTAATGAAACATGCTCTAATAGTGTTTGATGTAACACTTGTTCTGGTCAATCTGTTCAGCTGATCCTCATGAGTATATCTACCTTTACGTGACCATATGAGGGAAGCACATTTGCTCAGTAGCACACACTATTATCTTGTATTGATCAGCTGGCTGTCTCGGAGAAACCGTTTGCTTCCCAGCTGAATAAAAAGTTATTAAAATTGAAGATAGCTGCCAACAATGTTTGCACTGGGGAACAAATTAATGCTGTTGTGAAATCTTCACTCTGTAGTCTAACTATAAAACACATTGGGATGTATTGGGCGTGTTTAGAGATTAGCATGGAACCGATAAGCAACCGTTAATCAGAGAACAATTCAAGTAAGCTAAGATTGAAAGCATTCATCAAAATGACATGATCTCAGAAAACAGCTGACAGAAATGAAGACGCATGTAAAGATGAGCAAACATATGCTTTTGCTTTAATAAGGTAGCATCTCAAAATAGACAAGCTGAAAAAAACAGCTTAATCTAAAGAGGTGTTAAATTTATGAGCAGGACAAAATTGGACAGACTTTATTTTAATATCAAATGACCTTAAAATTATGTTTGGACAACGATATTTTCCTCTGTCTAGACCAATTCCAACTCCAGCCCACCCAAATCATTTATCAAAACTTAACTGCAAAAACAGACAAGAAATCATCAGGGTTATGATATCAAAATGAGAACATTAGCATATGATTTACATATCAATGCCTATTTAATATTCATAAAATGTCTCAACCTGATAAATGACAGTGTTAAATATGCCAGTACACAGAAGTTACCTAATCATTACAGAGGTCATCTGGGAATGAAAGTCTTAAAGGGATAGATCACCCAAAAATAACAATTATGTCATTAATTACTCACCCTCATGTCGTTCCAAACCTTTAAGACCTTCATTCATCTTCAGAACACAAATTAAGATATTTTTGATGAAATCTGAGAGCTCTCTGACCCTCCTAAAGACAGCAAGGATCCTTACACGATCAATGCTCAGAAACATAGCAAGGACATCGTTTAAATAAATCATGTGACATCGGTGGTTCAACCGTAATTTTACAAAGCTACGAGAATACTTTTTTGCGTGCAAAGAAAATAAAAATAATGATTTTATTCAACAATTTGTCTCCTCCGCGTCACCCTATAGCGCCGTTTTGGAGAGTATCAGATACGTAAACAACGTATGCAATGTATTTGCCTACAGAACCACCTCTGGCTCTGCACCCCTTTACCTAAATTCAGTTCTTCAGACTTATATGCCCTCTAGAAGCTTGCGTTCTGCAAGTGAACAACGCATTATTGTGCCATCCCAAACAGGCACAAAATCCCTTTCACAGACTTTTTCATTTACTGTTCCCATCTGGTGGAATGACCTGCCCAACTCAATCCGAGCAGCTGAATCCTTACCCATCTTCAAGAAACGGCTAAAAACACATCTCTTCCATCTTTATTTGACCCTCTAACTCTAAGCACTCTCTATTCTAAATTTATTTGATCTTATCTGTCTTTTTTTATAAAAAAAACTAATGTTTTCTTAAAAAACTAAACAAAACTTCCTACGTGTACAGCGTTAGGCTAACCAAATACTTGTAATAGCACTTGCATGTTGTTGCTCTTTTGTTGGTTTTGATTGCTTCTATAATGTCCTCATTTGTAAGTCGCTTTGGATAAAAGCGTCTGCTAAATGACTAAATAAATAAATGTACACGGATACGTTGCTTAGGTTCAGATCAAAGTGTAAACAATGTAAACAGCGTATCCGCGTACATTGCTGCAGACACAGAACAGCATACGTTGTTTACGAATGTGATACACTCCAAAACGATGCTATAGAGTGATGCGGAGGAGATGAATTGTTGAATAAATAATATTTTTTTTCTTTTACGCACAAAAAGTATTCTCGTAGCTTCGAAATATTATGGTTGAACCACTGATATCACATGGATTATTTTAATGATCTCCTTGCTATGTTTCTGAGCCTTGATCATGTAAGAAACCTTGCGGTCTATGCAGGGTCAGAGAGCTCTCGGAATTCATCAAAAATATCTTAATTTGTGTTCCGAAGGGTGAGGGTGAGTAATTAATCATACGACATAAGGGTGAGTAATTAATTATAGAATTTTCATTTTTTGGGGGAGAACCATCCCTTACAGGTACAGTAGCAAAAATAGCTTGTTTTTTATTTTTTATTAATTTGTTTTATCTTTTATCTAATTTTATTTAAGGATTAGAGCGATTATAAATGTTTATATTGGATTGAATTACAAAATTAAAAACTAGATAAAAATGTTGGCACAAGAATCTTTGACTTACATTATAAACAGACGCTTTAATAAACAGACTTTTTAATCCAAAAAATTGAGAATATTGTGATTTTTTTTTCCTTTTCTAACAAATGAATAGTCTTTATTTTTCATTTCACTGTCTGCAAATGTGCTTTTACTATATTGAAATAAACTGAAAATTGTTCTGTTTCATTTTCCCAGAGGAGATCCAGCAGACCATTGAGCGTTTGCTTCGCTCAAAGAGACACTTGAACATTGACATGCCGGACACTGATAGGTCAGATTCAGGGTCGTCACTGTCATGTTGTGTCACTAATGTAATTCATTCTGACACAGACCTTCATATTGTTCCTATACACCCGTGACAGCTGTTTATATGACTGCTGTTGCTGTGATTCCCCCTGAGAAGCTGTTCTGGGATCTTGTTTCCTTCTAGGTTGGTGCTGAATGTCCCGGACTCTCTGTTCCAGCTGGAGGAGGCAGAATGGGCACTGGAGCCGTTTTTTGGAGTGATGGGGGTTGACTGTGAGCCGCCTAGTCCTTACTTGTCATCTCAGGTGATGAACTGCGGCATATACATGCAGTTTGCATTAATTATTCAATGGAATCATATCTAGAGACAATAATATCTCTGATCCACAAAACATATGCATAGCAACTGATACAAACCTCAGACTTTAAAGTTCATAATAGTGAATTTAAATAACACATCAAATTAATCTCATCCTTAAGCCATGAATTTATTGTTTATCATCAAAGCAGTTTACAGAGGGCTCATCTCCTCTGGTGGCCAGAAAAGAAATTACATCACCTAAAGGTGAGATTTTGAAATATTGCAGCTGATGTGGGTCAAAGAGTTGCTCTTTTTGATTTTCACCCAATCTCTCCCTGTCTTTCCCTTTCAAGGCCTCGTTGCTTCTTCTGAATCAATCACTATCAAAGACGCAGAGCTGGTGCCTGTGCTAGCAGCGGAGGTGATTTTCACTCTTCATGCCTATCACTCCTCCATACTGGCAATAGAAAACGGACAGAGATCTATATTTGAGTCTGTGTCCGCAGCCTTTGCTAACACCAAACACATGACGCTACTTCTGTACCATTTGCCTTCTCAAAATTCATACAGCTCTTTGTGAAGTTTTAGATGAAAACAGATCATCTGCCCACATGAAGCTTAGTCACGGTTAACACCAGATGATATTATTCATTCCTTTTAAACTGTGTTTATTGTACCACACAATTCATATGCTGTTTCCCAATGTCGTGTTCCTGATTATATTCCAGTTTGGTGGTGCAGAGTTACCTGAAGTCACGGCTCAGGAGATTGACTTGTTCATGGAACAGCAAGATCAGTTCCATCTTGGTGGTGAGATTGATAGAAACTGATAGATAGACACTTAAATTCATATTGATCTCAATTAAGAGAGTTAATGTGTCATTATTAGCCATTCACAGGCACACACAGAATTTTTGCCCACAGAAGTCTGCAGAAAGCTGTGCAGATTTCCGCCGAATTGGAATGAACTAACACATCCCCCGCACCTTGTGTGTTCGTTTATTAAATACTTTGGCTAATTTGATGAATACATTAAGTGTAGTACTTTCAGCTCCATTTAATATATTTTACCCTTTCCATCCCTTGAAATATGAATATATATATATATATATATATATATCAGATAAATACACATAAAATGTTACTAATATGCATTGCTATATATATATTTACAATATTTTATATATGATCAGTAAAAACAGTAATATTGTGAAATATTATTACTATTTAAAATAACTGTTTTAATTTATTTTAAATGTAATTTATTCCTAATTATTCAACAGCCAGTCTTCAGTGTCGCATAATTCTTCAAAAATCATTCTAATATGCTGATTTGGTATTCAAAAAACATTTATTTTATTATTATCAATGTTGAAAATTATAATTGTATTATTATCAATACTGCTGCTTTATTATTTTAAAACCCAGCACAGAAAATGCCAAAATATACTGCCTGCGCTCATTCGTAACCTGATCACTTACATCTCTTAGACTGTAAATGCCGGCTACGAATAGCATTTTCTAAAGTATGAGTCTTTTCTGTATGCTCTCTCAGATGAGGAAGATATGGAGAGAGAGAGGGCGACAGAAGTGGAGAAATCAGGAGATCTGGATCCTGCTATGGTCTCTATTAGAACAGTGAGTAACACCGAGGGAAATAGAGATAGGAAGGTTAAGAAGGAAGAACAAGATTCAAATTTGGGTTGTCACACTGCACCCAATTCTGATTTGTTTATCAAATTATTATTTTGACTGACTGTCTGCACTGCAATTTCGCAAGACCTGCTTGTTCAGACAGTGTAGTCGTCAATAACTGGGGTATCTACTTAATGGTAATGACTTAAGCTTCAGCACAACATCGATGGTTTTTACAAGAACTGAGAGTGTCTTTGTGGAAATTATGTATTTTTTCATGCCTATCATGACATCTTGCTGCAGTGCTGAACTCATGGAGTGCAACATAAGCTTGAAAGTATTAATGTAGTTTAATAAATTGTGCACTCATTCACTACATAGCAGATGCCACAGTTCACTGTACAAGAGAAGAGAGAGCAAACATGGAAGAATTTGAACATTGCTGAGCATTTTCTATAATATTGCATACATGTTGAACCTTAAAGGAACAATTGAAAATAGGCTAATTTTCCAACTCCCCAAGAGTTAAACCGTTGAGTTTTACCGTTTTCGAATCCATTCAGCCAATATCCGGGTCTGGGGGTAGTACTTTTAGCATAGCTTAGCATAGATAATTTAATCTGATTAGGCGCAATGATATGACGCATCGCCTGAAAGTAGTCCCCAGCTAGGTAACTAGTATATAGCTGGGGACTACTTTCAGGTGCTGCGTAATATCATTCAGGTGCAATGATATGACACATCGCCTGAAAGTAGTCCCCAGCTAGGTAACTAGTATATAGCTGGGGATAACTTTCAGGCGCTGCATAATATCATTGCGCCTGCTGAACCCATGGTACGGCAGCAAAGTTCCTTGATTATTACGCCGGAATGAGAGTATAGTTTCTAACCATATCGGCCTAGAAAAATCACAACTTTTTATTTTCCGTCAGTCTTAGTACATGATGTAACTACATAAGAGTCAAGCTTTAAATAGGAAAAATATCGAAATGCTTTGATCATTTTTGAGCAAGATGCTAACGGTCTAATCAGATTCAATGATCTGTGCTAAGCTATGCTAAAAGCGCTCCTTCCAGACCCGGAGATTGGCTGAATGGATTCTAACTTTAACTCTTTTAACTCTTGGGGAGTTGGAAAATGAGCCTATTTTCAAAAATAGTAGAGTGTTCCTTTAAATGGCTAAAACTACATTAAATCCAGTCCAAATACTTTTCAGGTTAAAGTATATTTCATTTAATTTCATTCATTCATACATAAATGAATAAATAACATTTTGATCAGATTTTAAACTACATGTTAATATGGTTTTGTTTGTGCTTCATGGAAAATATTTGTAAAGTTTTTTTTTAATGGATTTTCATGACTTTTTTTTGTTTTGTTTTGAAAATTGAGCAGTCAGGCCGACTCTTTGTTTGGTTGCACCCAAGAAAACATCAATTTAGATAGACAATGACAGCTGTTGGGCCAAATGTCCTTGACCTAAATATATCTGAAATAAAGAATCTGCTTGACTGCACAGTTTCATGGAGCCGGTAATGTTGGCCTGAACTGGCTGCCTTTGTCGACCAGGTTCTTGTGGTTTTTAGCCGTCACTGAATACATGTTTGCAGACTGAAGAACAGCGTGGATGGGGGGAATGCGTGTCCTACGAAGGTCACCTTAGATAGGGGGGCTATGGAGATGACCCCTCCCATCACCATGCCAACAACCTCAGAAGCCAGTGAGAAAGGCGTGGAGATGGAGCACTCCAGTGAGGTTTGTGTGTGTAGCCATGTCCACATTACCTTGCCCATTATGCTCTAGTGTTATATAATCCATATGTGTTTTGAAGCGTGAACGCCTTTGTAGCAAAGGCAGTTACATTAGCCTGAATCCACAACAGTGTGCTCATGGTCTTAATAAGACTTAATAATAACCTCTCGCTCTTTCATTCTTTCTCTTGTTTTATCCCTTATTCTCAGACACTCCAAGTGGAGCAGTCTGTGCCTCCAAAGAGACGGGGTCGCAAACGGCAACTGATCTTCGCTGACCAAAACACACAGATTTCCCAGGATGCAATGCGGCAACAAATCAACAACCCTCTGATTGAAACTCAATCTCTGGTGGGAGCTGTGATAGATAACTAATCTAATCAGTAGTGCTGGAAATCTTTAGACACCTCATGATTTGATTCGATGTAGTTTCAGGGAGTCACGGTGTGATTGCAAAAAATATTCTTGATGCATCTTAATTTTCCAGCAAAAACAGAGGGGCACAAATCTTTAACGGGTTAAGAGTATCTCTCTTATGAACGCTTACTAAAATATGCTAAAATTTAAAAAAAAACTACATATTGAAATAGATATTAAATTATATTCAATTAATTATCTGAAAACACAAAAATACAATAAAACTGCATTACTGTGAAATATTATTACAATTTAAAATAACCATTTTCTATTTTAATATATTTTTAAATGTAATTTATTCCTGTGATAGCAAAGCTGAATTTTAGCAGCCATTACTCCAGTCTTCAGTGTCACATGATCCAGAAATTTCTAATATACTAATTTGCTGCTCAAGAAACATTTATTATTGTTAGTGATGAAACCAGTTGTGTTGCTTAATTTAGTTTTTTTATGGAAACTGTGATTAATTCTATTTATTTTTGCATAAATAGAAAGTTCAAAAGAACAGCGTTTATTGAAATAGAAAGCTTTTGTAACATTATAAATGTCTTTAATCAGTTGAATGTGTCCCTGCTGAATAAAAGTATTATTAAAAGTATTAATAAGTGTTAAATATTAATACAAATATCAATTTGAAAAAAAATCTTACTTGCTCCAAACATTTAAACTGTAGTTCAGTGTATGAATCCAGTAGTATGTATTGCAGTATGAAAATGTATGCACATTTAATATTTTAAATGTATTTAAAACATTTTATTTAAAAAATGGCAAAGTGAAGTGAAGTTAATTATTTTTTTTCTTTCAACCCTATTAAATAATTTGCTTATGAATGAATGATGCACTTATGAATGAATGATGCTTATGTGATAAATATGTGATTCTCTTTCTCAATTTCTGTCCATCTGTCTTCATCTTTCTTATTTTTGCCTAGTCTGAGACTCTCCTAAGTATCCCTGCCTCTCGGAAGTCACCAGCAGCAGTTCTGCTCAGCACACCGTGTAACTGTACGTTGAGACACACTGGCCCAGCACCACTCATAAATGCATGCTCGTTTATAAAAATTGTTTTAATATCATTGGACATAAAGTCATTTACAGCCCTCTAGAATGTATCTTTTTTTTTATTTGATCACGTATACAGCACAAATATTTATCAACAAACTGGGAAACTACTGCATCAGCTCCTTAAACTTGCACTGAACTGTTTAGCAGATCTTAATAATGAAACCACTGGACCATCAAAAGGCTCAGCAGTTTTATCAGAAGTGAGAAAGCACCCTTACCATAGCACACTCCACTCTTATAACCACTAACATGCTCTGCTTCTTGCATTGTAGTGCTCATCCACCCTGACCTCCAGGCGCTATGGAAATGCTGCAGCGTTTCTTCCGCGCTCGCCCGTTCCTCCAGGAAACGGCAGGTGCAGGAGGAGAGTGATCTGTGGGAGATGGAGAAAGAAAGAGGAACGGAGAGGAGCCGGGAATCTAGCAGAGAGGTGAAGTTGCCTTAATGTCTTAAGATGTCTTAAATCTGTTAATGTCAGACTCAAGAGCCCTGATCTTTCAGAGTTCAATGACATGACCTGTGGATGCAAAACATGTACACTATTGGCATTTAAAGGGTTGGTTCACCCAAAAATGAAAATCTCATTATCATTTACTCATGCGATAAATTATAATGTACTCATCCACATGATATGAGGGTCTGTAAATGATAACAGAATATTCATTTATGGGAGAATTATCCTTTTAAAGCCCTTTTGAAAAAGAAGTGCACTTCATTGTATTGAACATGCACTGCTGTTGTACTTCAAATTCAAACCTGTACAGGTATTATCATTTTAATGAAATAAAACTGGGAAATTACCCCATGATTTACTCACCCTCAAGCTATTCTAGGTGTATATGACTTTCTGATTTCAGACGAATACAATTGGAGTTATATATAAAAAAAATCCCTGGCTCTACCAAGCTCTATATGGGCAGTGAATGGGTGTTGAGATTTTGAAGTTCAATAAAGTGCATCCATCCATCATAAAAAGTGCTCCACACAGATTTGTGGGTTAATTAAGGCTTTCTGATGTGAATCAATGTGTTTGTGTAAGAAAAATATCCATATTTAACATTTTATAAACCATAATCTCTAGCTTCCACTAACTGTCATACGTTCATGAGAGAGTGGCGTTCCAGCGGATAATGTAGGATGTAGGTGTAGCGGAAACTCCTGGTGAGAAGTGATGAATGTGGAAACGCTGTGGAGAGAGCAAAACAGAACACCAGTCACAAATTAGAAGTACAAAACGAGGATTTCGATATAAGCCAAGAGTAGACTGGTTTTCCTTTGCTGTAACCAAAACTTGGTTCTCGCGAGACTAGCATATTCTCATCTGAGTTTACGCTACGCCTACATTATCCACTGGAACGCCACTTTCTCATGAACGTGCGTACGACAGCTAGTGGAAACTAGAAATTACACTTAACGAAGTTTAAATATTTTTCTTACATAAACACTTCACATTCGAAGATGGATGCATGTGGAGCTTTATTGGACTTCAAAATCTCAACACCCATTTACTGCCATTATATGCCAAATGTATTCATCTGAAAGAATAAAGTCATATACACCTAGGATGACTTGAGGGTGAGTATGTAAATCATGGGGTAATTTTCATTTTTGGGTGAACTACCCCTTTAAGTACACTTTTAAAAGTGAATTTTTAAATCATTTAAAATGAAAACTTTTCCTTAAAATTGCATTTTAAGTGATTGTTTTGATAAGCTGTTTTCGTGCATTAAAGAAACTTTTGTTGAAAACAAAAAACAAGTCTCTCAAATAACTAGCATGCTTTACATGTTTTTAAAGGTTGGTGTGTGTGTGTGTGTGTGTGTGTGTGTGTGTGTGTGTGTGTGTGTGTGTGTGTGTGTGTGTGTGTGTGTGTGTGTGTGTGTGTGTGTGTGTGTGTGTGTGTGTGTGTGTGTGTGTGTGTGTGTGTGTGTTTTCTGGCTGTTGATGATATTTTCTGATTTATTGAATAAGCAGACAAATTCATCTCTGTAAAAACCATTAATATGGCAACAAAATGAAACAAGTATTTCAAACCTGGCTATATCCAGCATTCAGATTTCTGTTTAAGAAATGTATGCAAATTAGAGAATATTTAAATAGATAGTGCCTCATTTGTGTATTTAAGTGTCTGGAAACATTACATTACCTTCACGTATTATATTAAAGTATCTTATTGGTAGCAAGTACTAATAAAAGTATGCTAAATTGTACTTTTTTCTCTAGAGAGTCCTTAACCCACTTCCCTTTCTGTGTTTTGTGGATGTTTAGGTGGTCAGGGAATCTGGTGCAGCTGCTCTGGCTCTGTCTGAGCTCTCAGGTGAAAACTAAATCCTCTTTTTCATTATAAAATCAATGAGATTTCAGTGTGAAATCACACCTGTTTTTGTTGTGATGGATTTACTTTAGCCTCTTTGCTCAAAATGTCAATCAAACTAAAACTTGAAGGCCCATCAGGGATGAATGAATGGATGATATGGCTGTGTGTGTGTCTCCAGGTGGTTCAGACGTGCCGCTGGATGTGTCTAAAGGAGACAAGTCTCAGAGTGACCTCGTCACTCCCACCAGCAGATGGTGAGACATTAAAAGAAAAACACAAAATGCATTTTTTTTAAAGAAGCAGTTGCTAAACACTGATTGTAAAAACATGTGTCATCTTCAGGACTGCAGTTTTACGTCATATAATCTTACTGGCACATGCATTCAATTATAACAAGAACACAATGCTGGTTCAAGTCAGCATGAAATCCTGTGAAATAAACATTATGTAAATAGGTCTCCTATAGAAGAGGCTCCTGTTTCCATGGAGGTGATATTAGAGGAGCATGTAGAACTGCCACAGGGAGAGACGGAGCCTGAGATGGATGTCATCACCACTGCCCAACTTCTCCGGTTCGTTGAGAAACTTAGTATCTGAACATGTGTTTGTGTGCGTAACTGTCTGGTGTGATCCAGAAATCCATCAGATCATTTTTCAATCATTCTTTCTATCATACAGACTGATCATCAGCTTCATCAAGCGCTTTGGAAAGGTTTGCTTTCACTCACTGATGCCCCCAGAGGCCGAGCGCAGCACTGCAGCTCATCTGTTCTACAAAACACTGGGTAATCTAGTTTGCTCTGAGTATATGTTTGTTTTTACTGTTTCACAGTATATATGTGACGTGATCTGTGACTGATGTTTGTTCTACAGAGCTGCTCTGCAGTCTGAAGTTAAGTGCATGTCAGACTGAAGCGTTTGGGGTCATCACCATTACCATGAACCGCTGAACACGCACAGCTAAGTGCGAACATACGTGCTCTCAAACACATTGAAGCTGTTAGATTGTTTTAGACTTGTATTCATAACTAACAAATATAGAAATTGTTATAATATTTGTGATGATTATGAATGATCAGTTACTGTTATTATTATGTTAACATAAATTATTTCACATAGCAGTTACATGGTTTTAGATGTAGAGTGAATTGAAGGTTATATTACAATAACAATTTTTATGAGGGTTGATGTGTTCATTTTTAACTTTTTATATTTTTGTATTATATTTTTTACTTTTTATATTTAAGTGAATTAACTGTTCTCAAGTTATGGAAAAAATATAAATGAATTTTACAGAATATAAAATGCATATATGAGTTTTAAGTTTTTTGCTGTGCTCAAGTTGTGGAATACACATGCTGAATGAGTTTTACAGAATTTGTCTCAATGCAAATTGCAATATAATACATACATAAAATTTTAAACAATTACTGTTTGTGTATATTTTCTGTGGGGAAAACTGAATTTCTTCTCAATTGTCAAATTGTTCTACATACATTGATGTCACTTCATACAAATTCCTGTTCTTCTAGACATATTATTACTATATTGCAGTATTTACACTTTGTGTACATAGTAGTGTACATTTTAAACAACTTTACCACATCTGAGGTAAAGATAAATCCTTAAAGTCACAATGTAACAAAAGTAGAGCCAGATTTTGTGCTCGATTCTGTCCGTCAGTTGTTGGATGGAAGCAGATCTGAATGTGAACGTGCAGTCGATTGTAAGAAATGTTCAGGGTTTAAGCAGGCTGAAGGATTGGACAAGTCCTGCATACACCACCAGACAGAAATGTGACCCTGACCACAAAACCTGGAAAAAGTGTCAATTTTTCAAAATTGAGATTTATACATAATCTGAAAGCTGACTAAAATAAGCTTTCAATTGACATATGGTTTATTAGGATTGGGCAATATTTGAAAATCTTGAATCTGAGGGTGCAAAAAAATCGCCTTTAAAGTTGTCCAAATGAAGTTCTTGGCAATGCATATTACTAATCAAAAAGGAAGTTTTGATATATTTACAGTAAGAAATTTACAAAATATTTTCATGGAACATGATCTTCACTTTATATCCTAATGATTTTTGGCATAAAAGAAAAATCGATCATTTTGACCCCTACAATGTATTTTTGGCTATTGCTACAAATATACCCCAGCGACTTAAGACTGGTTTTGTGGTCCAGGGTCACAAATCTGTTGTTTCACCAGAAGATCAAGTTATGATGTTTTAATGAGTTCAATCAGTTTTAGTCTATAGGGGGCAGGGCAGAACCACCCAGCAGAAATCCCTTTGTTGTGCCTTGTTGACAGTGATCTCATACAGGTCATGATCTCATGCCTGACTTACCTCATGCTGTTAAACTAGAGCCGTGAAGCAGTTTTCACAAATGTAACACCAGCCGGCAACAGCATCAGAGGCTCGAGCAGCACACTGGATACAATAAAACCCATGCCAACTTTTCTGCTGCACTGATTACAAAATGTGAGGAGTGATGTATGCAAAACAGACATATATGGTTAAGCAATAGCTAGCATACAGATGAGGAGTCACGGTAAAACTATGAACGGTCAACAACAGCTTCACGCCGTCCTCAGACAACCACCATCCCACCCCATAGCACAGATGCTGGGAATTTCAGATGATCTGTGAGAAATCGTTCAATATCTGGCTTTCTCGGGGTCAAGGGAATCCCAATAAGATGTTTATATTACCTGTCATATAGTGGCTACATATTGATATTAATAATTTAATATCATAGTTATGCATATAATCAGAATGTACATTAAAGGGTTTAATTAATAATTGGCAAGAGCTCAAAATGTAAATTTGGGGAAATATTTACTATTGTAGTACTTGTGAGCACAGCATACTGGAATGTTGCATATCCTGAGCAGCTTGTATTACTGGAAAAATAGGACAGAGGTTCAGAGGCCACACTGAGACTCGTTCCGTACGACCATGAACATGCAGAGTTATGAGGTGACATGTTTTCTGAAGGCATTCAAATGTGGCACTTTACTGTAAGCACACAGTAAATCGCTCATTTCAAGTAATCGCCTGTCAGACGGGGAAAAAACAAGACATGCTTAGAATGTAGTTGGGTTAGGATCACATGAGTTAAATCTCTACCAGACACAGCAAACAACCAAGCTGAAAATTCCTGACCTTCAAATGAATAGAATGATTCAATACTTTTCTTATCTCCAGAAATGACCTGTTTGGTGTGAAAACATTTGTAAGAACATTGGTATCTTTACATAGAAATGTCTGTGACATTTAACAAACTTCCTAAATATATTAGTGGCCGTTTAGTTCATTTAAACTACAACCAATTCTGGAAATGTTGGGATGTTTTTTAAATTTGAATAAAATGAAAACTAAAATACTTTCAAATCACATGAGCCAATATTTAATTCACAATAGAACATAGAGAAAATAAAAAAAATTAAACAGAGAAATGTTAAATTTGTATCCACTAAATGAGCTCATTTCATATTTGATGCCTGCTACAGGTCTCAAAAAAGTTGGCACAGGGGCAACAAGGGGCTTAAAAAGCATGACATTTTGAAATCATTAAGCTGGGAGAACATCTAGCAACTAATTAAGTTAATTGACATCAGGTCTGTAACATGATTAGCTATAAAAGGGATGTCTTAGAGAGGCAGAGTCTCTCAGAAGTAAAGATGGGCAGAGACTCTCCAATCTGTGAAAGAGTGCGTAAAAAGATTGTGGAATACTTTTAAAACAACATTCCTCAACGTCAAATTGCAAAGGCCTTGCAAATATAATCATCTACAGTCCATAACACCATCAAAAGATTCAGAGAAACTGGAGAAATCTCTGTGCGTAAGGGACAAGGCCGAAGACCTTTGTTGGATGCCCGTGGTCTTTGGGCCCTCAGACGACACTGCATCACTCATCGGCATGATTCTGTAATTGACATTACTAAATGGGCCCAGGAATACTTCCAGAAACCACTGGCGGTAAACACAATCTGCCGTGCCATCTGCGGATGCCAACTACAGCTCTATCATGCAAAAAAGAAGCCATATATGAACATGGTCCAGAAGCGCCGTCATACGAGTCCAAATTTGACATTCTTGTTGGAAATCACGGACGCCCTGTCCTCCGGGCTAAAGAGGAGGGAGACCTTCCAGCGTGTTGTCAGCTTTCAGTTCAAAAGCCAGCATCTCCGATGGTATGGGGGTGCATAAGTGCATACGGTATGGGCAGCTTGCATGTTTTGGAAGGCACTATGAATGCTGAAAGGTATATAAAGGTTTTAGAGCAACATATGCTCCCCTCCAGAAGGCGACTATTTCAGTGAAGGCCTTGCGTATTTCAGCAGGACAATGCAAAACCCCATACAGCAGCTATTACAACAGCGTGGCTTCGTAGTAGAAGAATCCGGGTGATGAATTGGCCTGCCTGCAGTCCAGATCTTTCACCTATAGAGAACATTTGGGGCATCATTAAACAAAAAATATGTCAAAGACGACCACAAACTCTTCAGCAGCTGGAAACCTATTTCAGGCAAGAATAGGACCAAATTTCAACATCAAAACTCCAGAAACTCATAACCTCGATGCCCAGACGTATTCAAACTGTTTTTAAAAAAAGAGGAGATGCTACACCATGGTAAACATGACCCCTTCCCAACTATTTTGAGACCTGTAGCAGGCATCAAATATGAAATGAGCTCATTTTGTGCATACAATTCAATTCAAATTTTAAAACAATCCCAACATTTCCGGAATTCGGGTTGTATTTGGTGCAAAATGTAATGCTGGGGTAGTTTAGTATGATAGTTAGTTTTAGGTTGACTGGTTGGTTAGTCAGTTTTAGAGTGTAGTATTAAAGGGATAGTTCACCCAAAAATGAAAATTCTGTCATAATTTTTTATGTTTGGATGAACTATCCCTTTAATTCTCAGAAAGCAAAGGCTCCATGAGTTAGGTAGTTGGTTGGTTAATTATTTAGACCGTGTTCCTGTGGCTTAGTGGTAAAGCATTGCGTTAGCAATGCAAAAGGTTTTGGGTTCAATTCCCCGGGAACACACATACTGATAAAAAATGTATAGCCTGAATGCACTGTAAGTCGCTTTGGATAAAAGCGTCTGCTAAATGCATAAATGTAAATGCAAATGTAGATAGCTATTAGGAAAAAAAAGACAAAACACAAAGCCCCACTGTTAACTGGTTTGTGCAAATATTAATAAAGTGACCTTCAGTGTCTTAATATCTTAATTATATCTGTCTTCGTTTTATAAAAAAAAAAAACACACACACACACTTGACCCTCTATAAATTGTATATTTATTCTCTAACTGATATCTTTTCTTGAAAAACTAACACTAGCTTTCTTTTTTCTATCTACTTATTTTCTTTAAAAAAAAAACTTGCTACATTTACTGCGTTAGTCTAACCGAGACTTGTCATAGCACTTGCATATTGTTGCTCTTTTGTTGGTTTTCATTGCTTCTATTGTCCTCATTTGTAAGTCGCTTTGGATAAAAGTGTCTGCTAAATGACTATATGTAAATGTAATATCAATATAGTGTTTTTTTTTAAAAATATGCTTACTTTAATAATTGATGCCTTAAATAACCTTAACATTTGTATCAATGTTGTTCAGATAAAATAACATTTATATCAACATTTCATGAGGGGAAACCCAACAAATTTAGTTATTTGGTTTGTGCAAATGTTAATAACCTGAGGCCCCTCTGTGTTGGTTCAATAATGCCAACATATACATACATACATGTTCCTGTGTGGCTCAGTGGTAGAGCATTGCGTCAACAGCGCAAAAGGTTGTGTTTTTCGATTCCCAGGGAACACACATACTAATGAAATGTATGTATGAATGCAATATGTATCGCTATATAAAGTGTGTGTGTGTGTGTATATATTATATATGTATGTATGTGTGTATATATATATATATATATATATAGAATATAACTTTATTGTCATTGCACGTGTAGGGTACAAGGCAATGAAATGCAGTTAGCATCTAACCAGAAGTGCAATAAGCAGTGAATACAGGATATACAGTGTCTACAATATGCTACAAATGTACAATAAATATACAGATAAGGCAGTACTATGGACATAATTTACAGATTTTCAAATACTATCAGCATGATATACAGATAGGTGTACTATGAACATACTATACAGATGGATTATGTAATAAGTGCATGTACACTATAAGCAGAAACTATAAACATATGAACATAATTTACAAATATATATATATATATATATATATAATATCTTATGCAGAAATTCATGAATGGAAACCCCTACAAATGTAGTTGGTTAGTGCAAATGTTAATAAAGTGAAGCCCCAATGTATTTGTTAGTTAGATAATATCATTAATATCATCATAATTACTTATTTTACTATTTAGCACAACATTTCATGAAGGGACCCTCACATTTACTTAGTTTGTGCAAAATTTAATTTGTTAGTTATTTACTACTACTTGTTAGTTATGTACTAACTTTAAAACTAATAATGTTTTTTGGCTAAATTTGGTGCAACATTTCACGAAGGGACAGAGGCATTAGACAAGCCTCACAGAGCTAGTTAGTTGGTTCACAGACTAAACTTAAGTAGCACACACAAACATTGGAGAGGAAAAAAAAGATGATTTAATAATATAAGCAACACTCCAGTCCATACTGTAATTCATCAGCCTCTGACAGACTAATAAACCTCACACGTCAACGCGACATTACACACATTCACACAGACCATTTAAATCTCCACTGGACTTCTGAATGTTCCCCAGTGTCTCACACCACCTAAATCCAACAGCACAAGAGAGAAGAACCTGGAAGAGTGGTCTACATCTGGTTTAACTGCATCTCAAATTTGGAAAACAACAGTTTGACTTGAGATCAGGGTTATCATTTCAACCAGGGAGGAATCAACGGATCAACTCAATGATTATAGACGACAGGAAAGATAAAGAGGAGCGACAGCTGCCAGTTAAAGACACCAGTGTCAAGCTGGCAGGCCAGGACAAAGATCCAGAGGTCCAGCACGGGGTCAAGCCCCAGGAGAAAGAGTTAAATGGTGACGGCCCCTTAAACTCCTCAACCAATGACAAAATGGTGCGAGCCGAGCTGGACTGGACGGTTCCCATGTGTGTGCACCTACCCATTGAAGTTCTCAACCCTGACCAGGCGTTTCCCTTCCTGAACACCACACTCGCTGACCTGGGCATCGAAGAGTGAGTTCAGACTTATAGATGCATTTGTATGTATGCGGTTTTGGGTGAAATATTCCTTTATTGTCTTGATATCTCCATGTGTACCCAGATCAGCGGTGAAGGAGCGTGTGGTGTGGGTGGACACTAAGCGCACGCGGGTGAAGGGGAAGTCTGGGAAGCTGAAGGAGAAGGAGGTGACCGTTCTGGAGGTGCGTGTGAAAGCGCAGCACCCTGGAGAGCGTCAGTGTCAGGAGGTTCTCTACAGCACCGAGTCCAGCACCGATCGCTCCTTCTGCAGAAGCGGGGTGGACATCATCCCGTGGAGACACACACAGCCAGGTGGGGACATGAGCAACATTTATCTGGCAAACAATATTCAGTTTTACCTTTTTGTTTATTTAAATGAGCTGATAAAGTTAAGACTCAAGCAGGGTTATTATAGCTAATAAAAATTAAACCATAAAATTATAAAAGTAAAATAAAATATAAAATTGAGCTAAAAAAATTAAAGTGAACTGAAAATAATTATTCTTAACCTAAATATTAATATAATATTTATAAATAATATAAACTAAAAAGTTAATTGAAATTAAAATGTTAATTGAAAATAAAACCTTTAAACTTAATCTAAAATAAAGGACTATAACAAAAACTAAAATGTATAAGTACAACATAGACATATCTAAACAATGACTAATAAAAACAATCAAAAACTTTAAATTATTATTATACAAAATAAAGATGTTTTGAAAGTGTTACTAAAGACATTATACTTGTTCACATTAGATTAGTAAAATACAGGAACTATTTACCACCTTTGGAAGAATGAATGTGTCTCAACAAAAATATGAGCTGCAGATTTATGCACATTATGCATGTTCATTTATTATACATTGTATATTAAATTGAGAAACGAGCCTAAATGATTGTCTGTGTTAATCGACAAAATGCAGCTTAACTTGTTTTGAACCTGGACAATACAATTGAAAGGGTTAATATTACTATTAGCATTATTAAAACTACCCTTTCAATAAAAAATATTAGAATTGCATATTCTGTGAAGCAATGGTGTTACGTTTAAAGCAAAACTATTAAAATTACAAATAAAAGTCCAAAGTAATAAACTTAAGTTCTAAAGCAAATAGCAATTTAAAAATAATAATAATAATACAAATTTAATGAAATAAAACAAAATAAAAAGCTAATTGAAATGATAAATAAATAAAATAGTATACAAGTAATACTAAAATAACACTGCAGTAAAGTTCTGCATCAATAGAATGTGACTGCTGGATTTTGCAGTTGAAAGCTTATTAAGATGATGGTTTCTGCTGTGGCTTTTGGCTGCTCGGATTGATTTGTTCAGGCATGTGAGTAACAGTTTAATTTAGAAAATCGTTTTGAGAAATGAAGTTCGGTAGGCCTACACATGAAACCTGCAAAATACACACTGAAAAATCAACATCAACACTAATCAAGATTAAATTACCCTGTACATAAAGGACCCAATTAAATGTAACCAAACAGATTTCACAGTATACTGATGTTCACTGCACACATCTCCACACTTAATTACAACCGGTATTACTACAGTCCAGCTGAAGTGTTTTTATCAGCATTTTGTTCAGTCTGTCAGTTCGCATTAGGCCACAGTACCAGGCTTGCAGTAATATAACACTCCATTCCTGACAGTTAGCTAACAGATGACATCTGCAGATCAGTGAGGTGAGCTAACATGACACTCACGGCTGCTGAGTAAGTGTGTTTGGTATTCGCACGCTCAGCACTCTCTCCTGTGGGTGTGTTGAGTGTTTGATGATCGCTCTCTCCCTCAACATAACTCTTTTCCAACCTCAGCCTCCCGGGTTTGTGTGTAGAACTGGTCATGGAAATCTGATGCGCAATAAAATGTCCTATAATATAAACACGGCAAATAATATTCTTGTGTTTCCCTCCCTCCCCCAGCTGAAAATGAACTCCAGCCGGTGGAAAGGACTCTGGCTTTGGACACAGTGTTAGAGTCCAAGTCCAAATGACAGAAGAAAAACGAGACTTGCCAAACGAGGAGTGAGTGGTAGACGTTTGACAGCTAGGCTAAAGCAATCTAACGCCTCAGATGACACAGAAGTCACTTTCAGGTTTTGGGTGTTTTAAACTGGTCCACAGCGGTCTAAATTCTATGTGCTATGCTGTAATTGAAGGATACGTTTTGCTTATTTTATGTGGCAGTATAACTCCCGTTTTGTGGGTAATGTTCTACAATAAGAGGTTTCAAAATCTTGCTGTTTTTTGTATTTTATATTATTCCTAAATGTAATCAGGGACAGCTTTACCTACACAAAATGTGTCTAAATGAAATAAATCTATTTCACTTAAACTTAAGTCAAATATTTTGGGGTCAGCAAAAAAAAAAGATATTAATACTTCCATTCAGCAAAGATTAATTAAATTGATCAAAATTAACAGTAAAAACATTTGTAACAAAAATTTATATTTCAAATAAATGCTGTTATTTTGAACTTTCTCTTCAGCAAGAATCCTGAAAAAAGTATCATGATTTCCAAAGAAAATTAAGAAAATTCTTGACCACCAATTGAATTCTGAAAGATCATAAGACATTGAAGACTGGAGTAATAATGCTGAACATTTATTTTCATAACATTTAATTAAATAGAAAACATTATTTTCAATTGTAATATTTAACAATTGTTACTGTTTTTGCTGTATTTTTGATCAAATAAATGCAGCCTTTAAAAAAAATGTTACAGACCCCAAACTTCTGAACGGTAGATATTTTTCATGGTTTAATTTGCATAAAATAATGCATTACTGATGCAATGAAGAGAAAAGCCATTCTGCAACAAAACCCTGTACTTATAATCTGCACTTTCTATAATAATAAAAAATGTGCTTTTTCAGAAACATTGTGGATTCCTAAACTAATTTTAGATAAGTTTAGCATATTCATGGCTTTTCAGAGAACACGCTTATCAGAAATACAGGAACAATGAACAATTCATAGAAATATATTTATTTCACTGCAAGAACAACTCAAAGCTTCACACTCAAATTTCAAACTAGAATTTCATGCAATATTCAATACAGATGGGATAGCAGAAGATTCATTGAGACATACAGAAAAATAATAAATGAGAAAAGACAACTCGGTAAAACAAAAACAAAAAGTGACAAAGCGTAAGTGAACATTGCAATAAATTAAGAGAATATAGTCTCAATGTCTCTGAACGCTAAGAACGCATACTCAGCTAACTGAATCAGCCCATTTCTAATATAATAAAAAATCTATTTTCAATTTGGCTGGCTTTCCCAAGAGTGGAAGGCCTTGTGAAAGGGATATTTAGGATAAAGAGCGGGTGTTATGATTGAGTGGCAGCCATGGTCATTTTGTTTCTCTGTTCATCAGGAAGTGACATTACCGCATTCTCAAATTCCTTGGTGTGATGCTGTGCTAGACCTCTGAGCAGCATGAAAAGGGTGTTTTGTGTTTCTAAAAAGAACAAATATGTGTAAATATAAATATGATGAATTATTAATGTCATTGGTAATATAAAATAAAAATATTCCAACACTCTCTCACCATTATCAACATCCTTCATTCCCAAAAGATGAGCAGCAGCAGATATTATGGGCTTGAGATGACTAACAACCTGGAGAGGGAAATAAAATAGAGTCAGTCCTCTGACAGGACACAATTCAATAAGGTGCTGTGAGCAGGGCATGCTGGGAGTGAAAATGAGCTTGTACCAGCACAGGGTCGTGTGAGTAGAGGAAGGTCAGGCAGCTGTAGATGGTTTTGTTCTCCTCCATGTCCTCCTTCAGAGGGAGACAAGCCACAAGAGCCGGAAACACCTGAGAGAAAAGAGTAAAAATTGGTTATTATGACCTGATATACTTTTGTCACATCAACCATCGTTAATAAATACGGAGTACATTTAATAGTGTAGATACTAATGGCTCTGATATACTTCGAACTACCATTGGTGCGGTGTTTGACATGAAAAATCTCCAGTTCATTTCTTCTGTTCAGTTCATCAAGGTCAGTCATTAACACACTAGAGAGCTGCTTTATAGTAGAAACTGAAGTTGTAGTTCTAATTAAAAGCAGCACTGATATTGTTTAATACTGCAAATCTGCTTACTTTATAGCCATCTATTGCTAAAAAGTGCTATATAAATAAACAAGACGTGACTATACTGGAGTGCTGAATTAGAATTGCAAAAATATCTATATCATTATGACCAGATGCTTTCTCACTGCTGTCATGTTTGCTGCGTGTTTATTTTGTTATTGAGAGGAAAGCGTGTAGCACATTTATATATTCACCTAAACATCCACTTGCAGCTGCATAGTCGGTGTCAGGATGTTTGCTAACAATATAATGCTGCTCTGGTACTTCAAGCTTCTTTTTACCCCTAAGCGATGAATGCAAAAATAATGCGAGTATAATGGGGCCTTAAAAAAAATAGTCCAGCCAAAAATGAAACTTTGCTGAAAATGTAAATCACCCTTAGGTCACTCAAGACTTGCTCACCAAAGGATCCTCGGCAGTGAATGGGTGCCGTCAGAATGAGAGTTAAAACAGCTGATAAAAACTCAAGTTCATCAGCTAACGTCATGTGAAGTGAAAAGCGTATCTGTGATCTTTCACGTCAAACCATTGCTACCAAAACCATTCCAGCTTAAAAAAAAACAAGTTCTCTATTCACAATATTGCTTTCTCCAGTAAAAAAAAATTGTCTGAATCAGGAGAGAAATATGCTCTGATCAAGCACCATTTACAAGTGAAATCAGTCCAAAACAGCTTGTATGATTGTTTATGTTATTGATGTTGGTACATTTGCTATGCAGCTTTACCTGTATTGCCCAAACATTTCCCTTAAAAATGACAAATAAAGTATATACATACATAAATATGTTGGTGGATTTTGATGTGACGTGAGACTTTTGCACAAGAGGAAGTGTTATTTTGGATTTTGGTCAGAAGCAAGGGTTTAAAGTTAAAACACCAAAAATCATGGATTTGCATCTTACTAACACATAGCTTTTCACTTTACAAAATGGTAATTTAGTCATGGGGATATGTGGATTACTTGTGGATTATTGTGATGCTTCTATCAGCCATATGGACTCTCATTCCGACGGCACCCATTCACTGCAGAGGATCCATTGGCGAGCAAGTGATATAAAACTACATTTTTCAAATGTGTTGTGGAGTAAAAAAACGTATCTACTTGTTGTTGGATGGCCTGAGAGTGGGTAAATTTCCAGCAAATTTGTATTTTTGGTGAACCATTCCTTAAAGATGAAGATGGAAGTAACCTGCTCGAGTGGGACCCCCTCAACATGGCTCAAGATCATCCTGCACAGGGCAGGCACAGAGGTTGTCAATCACTCTTAGGTCAGATTCTTTAGAAAGTAGGTTGGAGAAAAGGGAGAGCATCAGTGGGTAATCACTGAAGCACAGGAGTTAAGGTCCATAGAGTCAAGGAGATCAGAGAACAGGCTCACAAACACACAGGGATCTATAAAGGATACGAGGCAACGATGGGTCCAGCAGCCTGTGCTAAAGCTCCCAGTGCAAACACACTGTTATTGCGCACCTCCGCATCACTGTCCTTCACTCCGCCCACAAGCACTGGCAGCAGCCGATTGGACAGCCGGCCAGCAACCGCCCTGCCTCCAGCCACACCCACCAATGAGTGCAAGGTTTCTCCAATCGTACCAATGGAGAAGGAGCGGTCTGCCTCTGTGCATGAGGGTTTCTACAAAACAGCGGAGAGTAACCATGGAACAACGCATTGAATTCATTGAAATATAAGACCAATGATAACAATTAAAAAATACACATACACACTACTGTTGAAAACTTCGGGGTCAGTACGTTTTTTTTTAAGAAATCATTAATTTTATTCAGTAAGGATGCATTAAACTGAACAAAAGTGACATTTATAAATGTTATAAAACATTTTTATTTCAAATTAATTGCAGTTCTTTTGATCTTCCTATTCAACAAAGAATCCTAAAAAATATTAAGCAGCACAGCGGTTGTCAACACTGATAATAATAAATGTTAATGTTTCTTGAGCACCAACTAAAATATTAGAATGATTTCTGAAGGATCATGTGACACTGAAAGACTGGAGTAATGACTGGTGAAAACTCAGAGCTGCCATCACAGAAATAAATTACATTTCAAAATATAAAATAGATAATTATTTTAAATTGGGCAATATCTCAAATGTTTTTACTGTAGTTTACTACTTTTATTGTACTGTAAGTTTCCAAAAACATACAAAAATATATTTATATGTCTTGACGGTAATATATACAGTTGAACTATAATATATTTTATATACATTTTGGGAATTTTGCATTTCAAATAAATTGCCACTGTTGTCAATTAAAATTAATTCAATTTAGACAGATTCACCTTGCAACAAGTCAAAAACATTACTAAAGATTTTAAGTATCTATAGGTTACATTTCAGCAACATGTTTCATTTAGAAACATTAAAGCATGACTGCAGTGTTTTGTGCCTTTTGCCTCAGGTTAGAAACCACTTCTAATGTGAAAGTTGTGTCATGCGGTTTGAAAAATTGGCTATTCATTATGCTCTTGATAACGCCTCATCCACATGGGGCATCGGCGTCACCGCTTGACGGAGGGCGTGTCTGAAGCTTGGTGCTGATGCTACCATCATAATGACAACAGCCAATCAAAGTACTTTTCTGGTGTTATATGAATGGGATTAGGTAGTGTCTGCGCTAGGGTATTTGCATAAGGTGATTTGATTGACTGACGCCAGCATTGGCGCTTGAAGTTGAAAAGTTTTCAACTTCTGCCGTGAGCAACGCCAGTTAAGCGTCGCGAAGGACCCACAATTCAGGCAACGCTTGATGTCACTCCATTCAAAGTAAACAATGAAAAAAATAAAACATATGGCCTGAATGCACTGTAAGTCGCTTTGGATAAAAGCGTCTGCTAAATGCATAAATGTAATGTAAACGAGGGCGTTGATGCCGATGCCCGATGTGAATGGGGCGTTAAAGTACATCTTTCATCAGCGATCAGTGAATTAGAGACTCACAGCTTTGCTCATGATGAGGGGCAGCAAGTCATTGAGGTGAGGGTAGAAAGTTTCAGCTGGTAGAGCAGAGGCTAAAACAGGAATCCCTTCACCGGCAAACTCCTGCAGCATGGCATCATACTCCGCCTGAGACACAAACGCTCAGTTATTCCAATCGGTCACAGTCTTTTTAGGTTAATTGTGTCATTGCCGACAGCGAACTGTGACTAAATCATAAAAACTGAAATCATCGTAAACACCTGCTGCTCGTCATCGTCTGCTTCATCCCCACCTACATCCTGACACACGGTCTGAGCGAGACAGAAAGAGAAAATAAGATCACAAGCATAAGAAACATCCACCCACCCCCTTATGACTGCAGACTTGCGTAACACCTTGAAGAAATGAGAATTAGCTGCTGCTTGAATGCATTTGATTATTTAATACCAATTTCCTTGACACGGTATAAGCCTTGTGCTTGGCTTAATAGGATTTTCAAAAGGATAATTGTATGCAGTCTTTAAAGAGACAGTTCGACCATAAATTAAAACTGTCATCACTTACTCGCCCTCAAAAGCTGTATGAATTTCTTTCTTCTGTTGAATACACAAGATGATATTTTGATGCATATGGGTAACCAAACAATTGATGGACCCTACTGACTTCTATTGCAAGGAAAAAAAACATACCATGAACGTCAACGGGGACCATCCACTGTCTGGTTACCCACGTTTTTAAAATTACCTTCTTTTGTGTTGAACAGAATTAATAAAGTATAGGTTAGTAAAATGACAGCTCTTTCATTTTTGGATGAATTCTCTTAAAAACTGGCTTTTACACTCTTTCCTATTAGTTTTTTGGTTCTCACAACACTAAATGATTTACATTTATTTATTAATATTTATTTAAAAGTCATCTCAGCTGGTCCAGACAAAATTAGAAATTTACAACTTTTTTGATGTTTTGTTTGGTTCATTTTAGGGCTTGATACTAAAACAATTAAATCCTGACCTTTTTCTTCAGTACATCTTTGATGGTGTTAGTTATTTCGGCCAGTATCCCTGGAGCCTGCAGCGCCTCCGCCTGGCAGGATTTAATGACAGCATTCATGGACTCCAGTATGGCCATCACCACCTGTCTCTCTCGGTCCTGTCTCACCGCCTCCAGAAAACAAGGCAAAACCACCTGCAACAGCTTATGCAGAGCTGGAGAGATATAAAGAGAGATATGCAAGAGTTGATCAAAGGATTCAGAGTGAATGAAAGAAAAACAGTAATTTAACATTCACATTGACAGCAGCTCATTTAACTAAAGAAGTGGGTGGAAAGGAAACGATATGGAGTGAATGAATTAATGAATGATCGACAGGGACGTGAGGAGCTCTGCATCAATGAAGACAGAGTTAATCTTTTTGTCAAATGAAGCTCCTCCTAATTCTTTCTGGGAGACATCAATAATGAGACCGAATAGATAAAAGGAAGCAGATAGAGTGATGGAAATATAAAAGAGTGCAAATGAAAAATCAGATTTTTCATTTTACAGAGATGTAGGTATGTAATAGAGGTGGGTGTTTTTAGCAAAGCCATGTAATGATGACCGTATATTTATCACAAAATAGCTATTTGGTTCTAGAAATTCAACTCAAATGTTTCATAAATTAAACTACATGGTTATGCAAATAGTTTAGCTAATGCATAATTTTTTTTGGGGTGGGGGGGTTACATAGACAAACAAAAATACAAAATAGTATATTATTTCATTCCAATGACAGTCAAACAATATATATAAAATCATTTTTAAAACAAATTGATATTTGACATGGAGAAATTGTAATCTGTATTTTTTTCTATACATTACTAATTAATAGTAAAATTGAATTATATTATACTATAAATAATACTATACAACCTAAATTTATCCAAATACAACAGAAAGCAAATTCATAAAATTTAATAAAAAACCACGATCCAAATACAACAGGAAAATACTAGGGGTGGGAGGAAAATACAAAAAAAAACAAAACAACAACGATTCTCTCTCCAACGATCCATCTGAATTATCTTAGTTTTTAACCAGATTCGATGACGCTGAGTTTGCTTTAGAAACACCCCTTTCTGCTTGCTTCCAATTCCTCACACATATGACGCTGAGTTTGCTTTAGAAATAATATTTAACACCTGTATTCTGCTTGATTCCAATTCCTCACACATACACCACTCAAACCTTCCGCAAAATAATATTTGTTTGGAATGGTTGAAGCGAATTACAAGGACATTCACGGCTTCATTGCACAGGGTGCGCTGTGAGAGACGCAGGCTTTGTTTGATGTTACACTTGAAGTGTGCGGTCTCGCCCGTTGGTATTTTCCTTATAAATGCTCAACGAAGTCATCATTTATGTGGCTTGGAATGCAGTGGACTTATATATTTAAAATATGAACCTCACTAACAGAAGGTTGCTTTCAATTTCAAATGCTTTGTTTTTGTAGACTGCTCGCGCATGCGGCTGTGCGCGACTCCGTGTAAGCAGTTTAATGTACTTGCGTCTCAAAATGGTTTTATGATATGACGCAAAATTAATGTAAACACAGCCAGTTATGTCTTAAGGGATTAAACGGACAGGACAAACCACATTACTTCTTATATTACAAAGGAGATCCGTGCGTGAATGGTTCTCACCTCTGCTCCTCTTTATTATTTGCTACTTGCTTGTTATGTTTGTTTAAAATTCTTAACATACAACTGTTTTAATAATTTAAATGTACAGTTAGTTTAAAAAGTACTTAATTACTAATGTAAGGATATGTAAATGTAAGGATTTTAAGATTCTCAAGTTGGTAAACTAATTAATTAATTAATAAGGGGGAAAAAAGTAGATCAAGAATCATTCTGGAATCGGATCGTGAGGTGACTAAAGATTCCCACCCCTAGAAAATACCAGTACTCGCACTTCTTTGAATAACAAAAAGTATATTATAATTATTAAAATTAGTATGTTACCATTTCTGTTCAGAATTTTGGGGTTGAAAAAATAAATACAACAAAAAACAGTAATATTTAGAAATATTATTACCATTTAAAATAACTGTTTTCTATGTTAATATAGTGTAAAATGCAAGTTATTTCGGTGATCGAAAAAGTTTTCAGCTGCTATTACTAAGGTCTTCAGTGAAAATATTTT
This sequence comes from Ptychobarbus kaznakovi, assembly GCA_027422405.1. Taxonomy (NCBI): domain Eukaryota; kingdom Metazoa; phylum Chordata; class Actinopteri; order Cypriniformes; family Cyprinidae; genus Ptychobarbus; species Ptychobarbus kaznakovi. The sequence continues at coordinate 12,501,268 of CM049814.1, read as the reverse complement.
TTTTTACTGATCCGATATTTTTGAGCAGTGTTGTATAACTTTCTATTATAATTAATTTTCCGGTTGCCCTTTGTTGCCATCAACATTGCCTCAAAGTTTCCTCATCTATCATCAGCCTTAGAGTCTTAGACATTTTGTGGTATTAACATTAACACTTATTTGATTCATTGATTGTTCATTTCTAAATCAATTGATTATTTATAAAAACTGAAAATTATCTATGAAAATAATCCTATAATTTGACATTGCTAGCTCGTGTGTTATAATCAACTGAAGCATTAATACTGGAAATCTGCATGTGCAACAGTTATAAGTGTAGACTATAGTTTAGGCATCACTGAGGTATAAACAGCACAGCAGAATCTCTACTAGCTGACACATTGCTACTATCACATGCTATGCTGTCATTCCACCCAGTCCTATTGTGTACAGTTGGTGTGAATGTACCCTGGTGGTTGGCCTCTGTTGGGTTTTCCTTCCACACTTTGTGCTGAGCTCGGCAGAACTGGCCCATGGCACCAAAGGCAGCTCTCCTCACATCCTCATGTGGGAACTGATGGATGCCCATTCACAAAAGAGCACAAACATCAGTAACACATCAGCATTACACACAAGCACTCATGAAACCACACATGGAACCGGTCACTCACATCGTGGAGCTCGTACACCTGCTGGAAGCTGGACTCCAGGAAAGGCTGGAACGCCACTCTAAGAGACAGAAAAATAAGACACAAATCAGCTAGATTTTAAAGACAGTTTTAAAGACTGACCAGCCAAGAGAAAATGAGCATTACATCACTGTTCCAAAGTTTAGGGTCTGCAAGATTTTGTAAATATTTTTATAATAAATCTCTTATGCTCACCAAAGCTGCATTTATTTGATCAAAAATATAGCAAAAACAGTAATAGTATGAAATATTACAATTTAAAATAACTGCTTTTCATTTTATTATACTTTAAAATGTAATTTATTCTGTGATGGCAAAGCTGCTACTCTTGTCTTCTGAGTCATATGATCTTTCAGAAATCATTTTAATGCTGATTTGATGCTCCAGAAACATTTCTTATTCTCGATATTTAAAACAGTAATGCTGCTTAATGTTTTTGTGGAAACCATTATACATGTTTCAAGATTCTTTGATGAATAAAATGTTCAAAACAACAGCATTTATTTCTAACGGAAATCTTTTGTAACTCTATAAATGTCCTTTAGTGTCCTTTTTAATCAATGTAATGTTTCCTTGCCGAATAAAGGTATTAATTTCTTTCTCTTTTTTTTTTTAAACAAAACTCTGACTGACCCCAGACTTTTGGATGGAAGCACATCTACACCTAACATAAGCCTCTAACACATGAACGTTGGTGCAATATATAAAACATGCCTCATTACCCTGTGTTAAAGGCGATTTCACCCAAAGCATCACAGGCATCTTCCTTCTCATCTATGTAAGCATTTTCCACACTGAACCTGAGAGAATGGACAGAATCCCGATTAGTACTCTGACATAAGAGAAAACGAAAGAAACATGATGAAAGCGAGAGACAGAGACGTACCCTGCAACATCTCTATCATCAACCTCAGTCTCTGACTCTTCCTCCAAATCAGCATCACCCTCTTCATCAGCATCGTCATCGTCCAGGAGCACCAACTGTTTATCTTCATCTAAATGAGCCTGTGAAGTAGACAAGAATATTTGTCATGTTTGATGGTGTAGAGATGATCTAATAGAAAAGTCCTCACTGACCGTCACACCCTCTGTGGATCTGAGCGACAGCAGCATCACCGTGGTGATGGGAGTGAGGTGAGGGGCCAGACAGTCAGGACTCACATCAGATACAGCAGAGAATAAGCTATACCTGGAATGAGAGAGAAATTCTCAATGCAATCCATTTCAAATGTAGCCTCAATATTTAAAATCTTCATGCATCAGTATGCAGGTAAGCTACTTTAATAGGGAAAGACCAAAATGTCCAGTTTATCAATTTCAATTTCTATAAATTAAATGAAATACAGCAATATTTTTTTTTTGATAGTAATCTGACAACAATGGTATCATAATTTAAAGTCAAATCACGCTTAAATAAAAAATACAAACCAAATAAAAAATAAAAATTAATTAAAAACCAAGTAATCAAATAAACAACATTTTAGTTTGGTCCATCAAACATAATTGTGCATACTAATCGGACAACAATGATCATAATTTAAAAGTCATGCTTTAAGTAAACAAAATGAAACCCAAATAAATAAAACAAATGAGTAAATAAAACGAAAACAAACAGTTGAGCAAACAAATAAATATAATAGAATTTTGAGGATAATCCATAAAACATGCATGATTGTGCTCTTAACTGAAACACAGAGCTTCCATTTCATACAGCCAACAAATTAAGTGTTACAAAAGCCCCTTTCACACAGTAAAACCAGTAAACTGTCGTAAAATTACCGGAACGACTTTACCAGTAAATTCAATAATACGCTGTTCACACAAGCAACGGCTTTACGTCTTTTATCCGGTAAAGCACCATTCACACCTCGGTTTCAAATTACCGGTAAATTCTGTGACATTACGGAAGTGACCTCTAAACAGCTTCTCCCGGTGTGTTACGGAAGTGACCTCTAAACAGCTGTTGTGTTTTGTATTAGGGATGTCATTAATCGACGATCGGGATGTGTCTGTGAGTGACGGTGAAGGGGCTGGATCTTACAAGAAAATGATTTACTAATGTACAAACTAGCTTTTAATATGATCCAAACCAGTATTAAAACAGATACAGCGGTGAAGGCGCTGGATTTACAAGAAAATGATTTACTAATGTACACATGTTCAATTAATATGCACTTCGCTTTGTGATGACGCGAGCAGGACAGATACATAGGCTATTCTTTCCTACATTTTAATTCGTTCCTACGACATTATAATTGTCCATGTTTCATATTTAGACCCATGATTTGACAGGGCTGCGGACGCGAGCACAATTTATAGGCTAGTTCATAGTTTCCTAAACTTGTTTAATTCGTTCCTATGGCCACGAAATTTTTTTGGCAGCTGTTATGTTTCACAGTATTTCCTAGAGAAACCCATGACAACTTAAATGCGGGAACAATTTAAGTCATAGCCGAATGGCCACGAAATCTTTCATTTCCCCCACACGTTTACCAAGTAAGAGATGCGAAAACAGAAATCAAAGTGAAGCATGGCGAAAACAATAATAATATTACATTAACAACTCACTTGTCATAAAAAACAGAACACAAATGCCGCATATGGCGCCGATTTAAAGCGCGATCGGCTGAATCAAACGTGATTGCGTTTGGGATCATTTGCTTTTAACCAAGCATTGCTTTGTATCTCACTTGTGTCATAATACTCACATTAAAATGTTTCAAATGGGTAACAGCACACAAAGTAATTTCTGGAAGCCCATCCTACGGCGCGCTCTCTTCCTTTTATTAAATTATTGTCACATCCATTCTATGAGGATAGCAAAAAATAACGAACATGAATTCATTCATTAAAAAGGTGCATTCAGTGGTCTGTGGCATACACAAAGTATAATGATCCCATGCGTAACTACGGCGCATTTTCCTTTTATCAGGTAATCAATCCATTTCCTGCCACTAGCCTTTTATTTAGACTAAAAACCCTTTTCATTCGGGTGAGGAAGCTGGCGTTTTGAGTGGCATTATCCACTGCAATGCATTTTGTAGCTATGGTTAAAGATTAATCGATTAATTGTTAATTCTAAGGTTAGTTTGTATACATGGAGGGGTCAACTTTTTGCTGAGGTTTTCATTTTTGTATCAAACATTCACATTCATGCAGCTTCTTTTGGCGCAGAGACATCGTGTTCGATGACTTCAAATCAAACTACACAGCACGGAGTAAATGCGGGATCTGCGTCAGATCGTTATGATTGGCCCAGACATTATTCACACATGATCTCTTTATGGTAATTTAACAGTAAAGTATTTATGTATGAAAGGGGCTAATGTTTCCATTATTCTTTCCTAACTATTCAGTCTCCCTCCCTTTTACATCGTCTACGCATATGTATACATATACAAGGTCATACGTGCAGCGCCGCAGATCTGGATCATCCACTGCATCAGTGAGGTTCAAACCTAATTGCACACACTCCGCTGCCAATGGACTAAACACTTCCTTCCCAACAGTACGGGCCAACACAGAAAGTGTGTCTATGAGAGAGATACAGAGAAAGACAAGTTATTTAGATTAGATTAGGCTACATCCCTCCATATGCATGATGTGTGGAAGATGTTGAATCATTGTTTTTACCTAGTGCCTGCGTCTGCAGAGTCCTCATCTCCTCTCTTGTGTCTGTCAGGAATCCCTTCAGACTCTCAATAATTGGAGGAAAGTAAGGCACTAGCATCTCCTTGGCTGCGTTAGCTGACAAAGAGAGACTCGTAAGTCTGAGCATAACCATAACATTACAAACATTGCTGTGTTGATGAAAGGAGGATGTTACCGATTGCTCCGATTGCACTGACAGCAAGCTCTTTGAGCTTAAGGTTTTCTGCATTGTTAAGGGCTGACAACATGGTTTCCATTAGAGTGGGCAGATAGGGCTCAATTTCTGGACCTGATCATGAGAAGAGTGTCGTGTTATTTTAGTATCATATACACACACAATATACTATTATAGGTGTTTGTTTGTTTTTTGTAATTTAGTTGTTTGTCTTTTTTTTGGGGGGGGGGGTTGTCTAATTAAATGACTAAACTAAACTAAAAAAAAACACTTATTTCAGTAATTCAACTTCAAACAAAAAGTCAGAAATGTTGTAGCGGAAATAAACTTAAATAAAATGTTAAGTTATTTTTTTTATGATAGCGATAACCCTTGAAAAGTTAAAAGGAGTAAAAAAAAGAATGGTAGGTAATTTAATAATAATAAAAATAATAATACAATTAAATTATAAAAATATATTATAAACAAAAAATAAATACATAAATCCTATTAAATTGATAAAGCATTGGGTTTATAATAAAAAGGTACACATTAATTGTGTCTGCATTCTAACCCAAGTTCTCCAAGAAGTTCTCCAAGGCGTAGAAGGCCTTTGTCATGTGTCCGATTTTAGTCTGATTCACTGCAGACAAGTATCCATGCAACAATGGCATCAGCTCAGCATGGAATTTACTGACATCTGGCTATAAGACACAAAATCAACCAATTTTAATCTCATATGAATGATTACTCATAAAAGGCATACAATATTGAGAAAAAAAAAAGTCTTGACATTTCAGTCTGACCTGTAGGTGTTCAGAAAACTGTCCGAGGGCAAAGAGTGCTGCACTGCGGACCACCTGGTTATTGTCCGACAGAAGGCGACACACTGTCTGAAGCATGGATGACAACATCCTAACACACATACACAAAGATAAAGCATTGGACAGGCTGTTTTGTTCATTGTGTTTGGAAATTGTAGAGTAAAGCCTACTTTGTTCGGATGTGATCTGCACAGCCCTCGGCCAGCACAGCCATACACATGAGACCTCCCTTACGCTCATATGGGTTCTCACTTGACAAACAAGCCTGAGTGAAAGGCAACTGCAGGATCCAAAAACACACATAACGTAAATATGAGATATTTAAAAATCATTGGGCCACTGGAACGTTTTAGTCTATTTTCCTTCTATGCCAATCCATACAAAGTGTGTTTTTGTTAACTAACCAGCTGATTGAAGAGCTTTTCAGGTGGCATATGAAGAGCCATGGTGTCAATGACCTACAGTGGAACACATCATAATATATTAGATTGAGAGAGGGTGAGATGGGAACAGGGACAATGAGTAAAAGCAGTAAAGCAGGTGAAGAGACCAACCTGAACAGCAAAGTGTTTTGGATTCTCACTGTCGTCCTCTGTGTCGTTTTCCTCATCCTCTGGGTCCTCTTCTCCAGGAGGGGGTGCTGCACTCAAGATCGGAAACACTACTTGCAGGATCGGCTGTAGGAGTTTATGCTTTAATACAGCCTTTAGAAGATTAAAACAGACAAGTGTTTATTAGTAGTAATAATTTAAATCATCTTGTGTATGGTAATCCTATAGTCTCTGATGGGATGCCTATGGACCCACAAACAAAAATGGCAAGTCCTGAATCTCCAGATCTAATCTGATTTTAGGCTATTTAAAAAGGCAGACAGGTTTATATGCCAAAAGAAAAAAACTAATTAAAATCAAAAAATAAAACAAAATCTGACATTTTAAACCTGTTTAAATTTATTTACTTTGACAAATGTTTACATACAGTAGGATGACCATGCAAAGTTTTATTTTTAGAGATTTAAACTGGTTTGTACTTTTTTCGAAAAAGCACCTCTTCATAGACTAATAATTTTATTTTAAAAGTAATAAATAACTATATGTATTATATAAAAATTAGTGCTGTCAAACGATTAATATATACACTATATTTATGTAAATATATGCTTAGACATATACGTCTATATTTATATCCATATAATTTATATTATAAATACATATATTTAATATATAAACAACCTATTTTTCTGAAACATACATGCATGTGTGTATTTATACATACACAATAAATATACACAGCACACATACACATAATGTAAAGAAAAACTTATTTTGGATGAGATTAAGATTAACCGTTTGACAGCACTAATAAAAATGTAATATATTGACATACCACTATAATACATATAATGAATACATTTTTTAAATGGTTAATACAAATTACTTTACAATTAAAATAAATTAATACAATTATAAATCTAAATACACTGATTGATTTTACACAACTTACAGACATACAGGTTTTTTTAATGAAAGCAAAATAGAAAAAAAAGGTCTTTAAATAGAAATAAAAAAGTAAAAGCACAAAAGGTGAAAGCAAATAATTTACCTAAACAAATGTTTTACATATGAACATGCAAATTACATTAATACAGTTTTGTGATTTAGAAAGACAAGCAAAGGCAAGGAAATACAGTTACCTTGCTTTTAAGTCTGATGAGAACAGCGATACATGACAGAGCCTTTACACGCAGAGAATCACTAAGGGAGACGTTCGCACTGATCTTGAAGAAACAAAATAAACTTTATTACACAATAACTCCAAATCAACATAATCACTATTAAAATGTGTAAACAAACCTCCAGGCAAAAACGGACAATCTCGGCTATGTGTGGGACAACAATGGACACCTCGCTTTCCATCAGCTCATCAAAAACTTCCATTGCCTCGCTGGCTTGGTCCTTAAAAAACAAAAACCACACACTAGAACTTATGAGATAAACAGGAAAGGTTGAAAGACGGTCAAAACCATTGACCCACTTAAATCATAAAGACTCATTCAAGCAAATAGACCAATCAAGCAGTCAACTCTCACAGTGTTTAGCACATCATTGAGGAACATAATGAAAACAGTGATTGGATCATTAGCATTCAAACACAGCAAGCCTGTATCAAAGTGTCCTCACCTGGTCTGCCTGAATAAGGTGATTAAGAGCCATGAGCAGTTTGGGAATCAGAGATCGCATCAGGTTCTGAAAGTGAGAAAAACAACCTTTTGAACATGCTAGCGGCGGAATTAAACTCTAAATCCATTTACAGCAGTCAAAAGAAACCTAACAGACCATCTCCTCTGTGCCGGTGTAGGCCGTGATGGCAGTAAGAGTGAGGATGCAGTAGTAGAGAGACGTGGGATTGTTCAGGTCTTGGAGAACAGTCCCAAACAGCTGGAGAAGTTGCTTGTAGTGGGGCTTAAAGGGCTCCGGGTTTGAACCAACCACTTTGCTAAGCAATAAAAGACCCACCTGAACATAATTTAAAGTAGATATGTGAGAACAGAGTGTAATAATTAAAAAAAAAAGTTCAAATCATCTCAATCATGTGCTCATTCACCTCAAAAATCACAGGGTCTTTTTACTTACTAAAATCTGTTTATTTTATTTGTAGTTTTAAACATTCATATTTGTATTAATAATTGTGTTATGATTAATATTGTTTTCTTATTAATAATAAATAGCTATATAGATTAATGCATATATAAATATTATATTTATACATTTATTATAATTTGTCATTTTATATATTAATATATTTACTAGAACTGTATTCAATTTTAAAATCGTAAATTGTAATGAATGTACAACTAAAATAAATGTATTTAGAAAAATTAATTACTAATAAATATTATTAGAGTCTTTATGGTCACATACAACATTTACATTAATGTTTTACATTTTACAATTACAATGTTTTACAATTTACATAACATTTTGTTAATGGCAGTATGGTATTCTTAGAAGTATTGTGTAAAAACCATGGTTAATGAATATGTAATGATCTGATACCAAACGTATTCCACGGTAGTGGCTGAGATATATGCTGTCACAAGTTAAGCAGGGTTACCTGTCTATCCTGTGGGTTATTGCTTTTAGTAGACTGGTTTAATAGGGCTAGAAGAGCAGGCCAGCGGTCTGGGGTCTCGTGCTTCACCAGGACGGCGCTCAGCTGAGAGAGAGAGTGGCGAACTGTGTGTCTAAGAAATAGAAATAAAAGAAAAATGTTTAAAACCTGAAGCAAAATGCATTCCCCCTATACCATGGTTTATTAGTAATCTCTGATATTCCCATAGTTACTGTAGCTCCAAGGAACACATTATTTTACACTGGGAGCACATTGCAAATGCAAATATAGTAATCATTCAGTATCATTGTTTATGTTATTATTATTATGTTATCACTGTACCACATTCACGGTCAGACTTACTCATTTTCATTCTGTAAAGCCTGCAGCACCACTGCCTTCAGACTGAGGGAGCGGGATGAAAACAATTGGTCACAAATGAGAAAATGTACAGGAGAAAAGTAGATGAAATTATGCTTTATTTTAGTAAAAAGTCCCTAACCTTTCTCTGTGGTCTGGACTGATTTTCTTCCAGTGTTTTCTGACTCTCATCCTGAGCATCACTGCAGCCGACTGACGGACCTGAAGCAAGAATTATAGGCTTTAAATATAACTTATAGGACTAACTTATAGGAACTATAAAGACTGAAATGAATGACAGTAACGTTACTTGTGGGTTCTGGGATCCAGTCATAACCGCGCATAAAGCAGGGACGATAGCTGGATCTTTAAAGGCCTGTTTCAGCTCAGCTGTGGCCTGATAAGAGACATTACATTCATGGGCGTAAGTTAGAAAGTATGGTTTTATGATAAAACATATACTCAACCCTAAAAAAGCTCCACGAATAATGATAATGCTAGTTAGAACATTAAAAGCCACGTATTAATTACACTTTCTTTACAGTGACAGGCTGAAAACGTCCTCTTGAGACTAACGTATATAAGTTATCAGGATGACGGTTTTATACAAGTATCTAACGTTACCTGCTGAATAACAGCGTTGTCCGGCTCGGTCAGCCGCGCGAGGATGCGCTCGAGCTCTTCTGACATCATTTTCACCGTTAAACCGTTATTTATTCAAAATTATCAAATTAACTGCACCGGCCAGAAGACCAAAGCTGATGACAAGAAACTGACAAGCTGACAGTAGACCAGATTTGAATCAGATGAAACTCATAAGAATATATCGATGTCGGTCTAATATGTATAAACTGTCATTAGGAAATATTATTCATATGCACGAGCACTTATCTCCGGACTTCCTAAAGTTACCACGCGGGAAAGAAGGAGAAAACGCCACGTGAGTTGGATGTTAAAGGGACCACAGCCCAATAAAAAAAAATCATGTGATCAAGAGAGAAGATATGAGTGCTATTATAACAACAGCGCCAGCTGTAGTTATGGAGGTCGAAATTCATTGTGCACAAGCCAATGAAAAATAAATAAATAAATAAATCATATGAAACTGTTTGAGTGTCGTTTAAGGAGTAACGTCTATAAAGCTGTTCGTATTTTGTTTCTGTTTGTTTTGAAGTGGATAATGTAGAGGCAGATGCTTGCTAGATAAGATGAAGTGCTAATGGGCTATTTGCATTTGAATCTCCATTAAAAATAGAAGCTCTGCAGATGATACACATCTATTACCATTATTGTAAATATAGATGCAGATAAGATAGATAAATAAAGATAGATAGATAGATAGATAGATAGATAGATAGATAGATAGATAGATAGATAGATAGATAGATAGATAGATAGATAGATAGATAGATAGATAGATAGATAGATAGATAGATAGATAGATAGATAGATAGATAGATAGATAGAAGCTATATGCATGAGATCTAATGATGATAGCCTTATAAGTTGTTGACATGGGTCTCTTAAATAAAAAATAAAATAAAATGTGAAAAATTATAAAATGGGCTAAAATAAAAAGAGTTTAATAATTTTGTTTTTAACAGTAAATTGGCACCATAGCAACACCATAAATGTATTTAATTAAATAGAAATTTGAATGAATATTTAATTAAACAATGCAATTAAAAATTAACTGATCATGTGTGCATGCATTTGTGTATGCTTGCATTTTATTTAAAGACTGTTAAGATTTTGTATGGATACATATCTACAGTAGGCCTATAAACCTATTTTCACCCTCAATTTCTGTGTAAAAGTGTGTGTGTGTGTGTGTGTGTGTGTGTGTGTGTGTGTGTGTGTGTGTGTGTGTGTGTGTGTGTGTGTGTGTGTGTGTGTGTGTGTGTGTGTGTGTGTGTGTGTGTGTGTGTGTGTGTGTGTGTGTGTGTGTGTGTGTGTGTGTGTGTGTGTGTGTGTGTGTGTGTGTGTGTGTGTGTGTGTGTGTGCAGCCCACTTTAACTGAAAATGATGGCCCATTTTAGCTTAACCATCCATTTCTACCTAAAATGAAAATTTTCACAAAAACTCAAAGTTTATTTTATAAATTACTATTTTTTATTTGAAAGAGCATGTCAAAACATTGTTCATGATCTTTGCTTTATTGGTAAGCTACTTATAATTGCTATAGTACTATTTTTAGTGATGAATTACGTTTTCTATGTCAGACTCAATTATCTTACAATTTCTCTGACAAGCTTCATATAACACCTGCCTGCCTTAAAAAAATAGACCAATAAAAATGATCAGTTATTGTGATTTTCTACAAAAATAGAAAGAGATATGATGCTACCTTATTTGGCCCATTTTACCTAATAGCCCATTTTAGCTGACTTCACGATAGATAGATAGATAGATAGATAGATAGATAGATAGATAGATAGATAGATAGATAGATAGATAGATAGATAGATAGATAGATAGATAGATAGATAGATAGATAGATAGATAGATAGATAGATAGATAGATAGATAGATAGATAGCTCTTAATAATTAATAATCTCTAATATACTCTTAAATAATTACTTAATTGCTAGATACTCTTAACTTATTATTAAGAGTTATTAATAACTCTTATTATTGTTACAATTATTATCTGGAAAACAAATGGTTGAAAAAAACCCTAACAAACAAATAAATAGGTTGTTACACACATACATTCATACATAAATGTAATTAAAGGTCAAGAAAAAAACACCATAATTGTAAAAGTTTGTACTTTAAATTGTATTAAGCTTCTTATTTTGTCTAACTTGGTGACTTGGTAAACAAGTGCAAAAGGCAAGATGCATTGCTGCCACCACCACCCAACTCATTTACACCTCTTAAACAGATCTGTGGGCAATCACTCCATGAGTATCACATATTTTCACCTCATCCAGAAATATGTCCATTCTAATGCAGCAGGCAGGGTGGGCTACAAACACACCTATTCAGGTGGTAATTTAAGGCAATCCAAACAGTCCTGCCAGTAGCAGTGATACATTCCGTACTCCTCAAACATTTAAAAAATTGAAAGCTTTAGATTATCACACGTATAGGGTTCTAAAACTTGTTCACATGCGGCTTTGTCTTGCTTTTGTTGGACTAATCATGCTAAATAAATTATTGAAAGCTTGCAATTCCCCTGAAAGAAACTGTGGTGAACATTCAAAACAGACAATAACAGATTGCACAGATATATTTCAACTGAACTGAGCTGGACGAGGACATCACTGAATTCAATAATGAAATGCCTTTAACTGAAAAATGGGTGTTTAATCTTGTTATTTTACATTAGTGATACACTATTTTCCTATTTTGATATTGTGCAGTTGCTTTGACACAATTTGTATTGTTAAAAGCGCTATATAAATAAAGGTGACTTGACAATATATTAGAGAGATAAGAAACCTGCACTAATTATGTTCGAAAATGTAGCCTACGTTTAGAATGCTAAAACAAATGCCAAAATCAGGTGCTAAAATAAAAAAATCATGGGTTAAATTAAATAACTTGTTGGGCACGTAGGGGGTTCCCTCCCTCCCTCTGGTCTATGCATCCCTGCCTCTGCTGAATTATTTTTATCATGTGAAATGATTCGTGAAACGCACTATGAAGTCCCGTTCTGAATCAAGTGATTCGCGATCCGATCGGAGCGATTCAAAACAGTGAATCATTTTGCGACGCAATGGTTTCACTGACTCAGAGTTTCAAAGAGCTCTGTTGATAATGTTCTTTGTTCGCTTTCTCTATATAATTTATTCGTTGTTTTTATCAAATTGTGATCACGTTAAATACAGTTTCCATCGTATTAAAAACATTTCATGACGAGACATCCATTTACTTGCCTAAAAAGACGGATTTATGATGTGCGTTCAAAACAACATTAGCTTAGGCTATAACCCTGGAGAGAAAAAAAGGTTTCAAAAGCACCCCCACTCTGCATTTTTCCACAAATCACACCCTGATTTCACAAGTAATTATTTTAAAAAATAATTTACATAGCCTACCGTTTTAATGTGCTAAAGTATGTTCATTTAACGGAATGATAAATATTTTAAAATAAAAGTTCTTTGTTTTAGTTAAAACAGGAATAAATAAAGCAAAAGTTTCATTTTAATTTAATTATAGCGTCATTCTTTTAAAATAATATTTTTTTCAAACGTTTTTTTTTGTTTGTTTTTTATCAGCGCCATTTTCTTAATAAGGCTAAACAGTAAACCCTAAAAAGTTAAAAATGTAAACCCTAAAAAGTTACATGAATATAAGCAAGTATAATAGCTATAAATGTGGTCCAGGTAAATGTGTACTGAGGGTGTGGCTGCCGCTTCTCAGAACTTGCACCTGATTGGTCCGAGCATCTCGTCGCAGTTTTACCCCACCCACTCCCGCTCACCTGGCTTTATAAATAAACTTCTCCACGCGTCTTCTTTAACAGGTCATGTCAAGAAGTGTTTTTGCGTTACTATGAGGAGGAGAGCTGTTGCAGTCATCTGTTTTCGAGGGTAGTCGAGCCCTTTTGGTTTTTGTTGTTGGGTGTTGTTATTTAGCCCATTAATTGGTCCAACTCTGCACATTTGCTGTCTGCTCTGCGTTCATCTGACGACGGAATGGCGGATTGGACGACGCCAGTGAGTTACAACCCGTCTTATCATGCGTATGCATATGGAATCGTGTACCCGCAAGCGTCTGAGCACGGCCACCCGAATTTCAGCTGGGCCGAGGCCGCGTACACCCACTCCGGCGGGGTCACCGCGACCTACTACTCCGCGCAAACCGCACAGCAGTCGCCGCCCTGGAGCCCGGAGAACGGCAGCACCAGCACCTACGGCCACTATCCGAGCCACGCGCAGAACGGGCGGCTCTCCCTCTCCTACAATAAGACTGAGCCACATCCGAAGCCGAAAGATGCAGAGCAGGTCGGCATCGATACACCCAGTGATTCAGAGACCCATACGCCAGGTAACCCTCTGACACCACAAAGCCTCACTAAATTAAGCAATTTAATCTCCAATGATAACCAGCAAAGGAACTACTATAACTTAGTTTCACAGCAAAAAAAGTTTTTTGAAAATATTTAAATTATTTTATTTTAAATGGTATTAGCAATGCCTTTTATCAGTTTATATCTCTAAATGTATAATTCAACATTTTGAGAATTCCTAATTTTTTCCCTTCTCACTTTTTGCTTCATGGGTAGCTCAAATAAATATAATCTTTCAACTTTTTTTTTTTTTTAGCAATAAATTTAATTTCTAACTAGCAGAATGCATTTCATTATGTATATTTATCTATTATATTTAATATGTTTTTAATGTTTAAGCTTTAATTTTGTAATTGGCCTTCGTCTTTTTAAGAATTGTATTATTTGTAGTATGCTAGTTTAGGGTTAGTTATTTCAGTTAGTTGCCAGTGCAGCAAAACTCAATGTTCCCAAACTTAATACGTATACTATTATTATTTTTAGATAAATCTAATTGACTAAGCTTTATTCTGGTTACAAAAAAACAATGACGAAAAAAAGCATTTGTGGATGCCAAATTTCCAATAAATCTGCCACTGAGGTGTTCTGGTTTATAATCACTCAAAAGAAAACGCAACCAACTTTATAAATGCATTTTAATGTTTCATCACATTTTGTTACAAATGTATTGGTCTACCATGTGTTTTTTATATTCATATTTTTGTTTTGTCTTTTTCCCATTTGAGTAGATTCCTGGAGCTCGGCCAGCAGTCGTGAGGGGGTCGTTCTGACCAACCTCAATCTTCAGTCCTGGGGAGATCGGGACTATGAGACAGACAGTGGCAGTCCTGACAGTGGAGAGCAGATCTCAAACTCCATCTCCGCAGCAAAAGAGAAGCCAGTGAGTCTGAATCTGGGAGTGGAAGCCTTTCCTCCGCTGCCTGCATTGACCTCATCTCCAGCCCGTTCCTCCAACTCTGACCCGCAAGACCCGGGCTGCCTTTTCTGAGGAGCAGATGAATGCTCTGATCCACCGGTTCAATATCCAGAGATACCTCACGCCCGCTGAGATGAAGGCGCTTGCTGGAGCGACGGGACTAACATACAAACAGGTTTGTGATTAAAAAGAATGTTGAAGTTTTAGTAGATTGTTATCATATTGATCAACTCTATTTCTTTCTGAAGGTTAAAACGTGGTTTCAAAACCGTAGGATGAAACTCAAGAGGCATCAAAGAGACAGTAGTTGGATGACGGAGAGATATGTCGCCAATGCCGTACCCAGCACACCAGCTCCTCACACTCAGGTGAGTCTAGTTTCATGTCAATACATGTAATTCTATGATTCAATTTGTTTTGTGGAACACAAAACATGATTTTTTTTTAGAAGGATGCTTTTAATAAGGGCTGATGGTTTGTGGTTTGGTCTTGGGATTGCAGTACAAAAATGCAGCTTCATATTCTGAATGGAGTCTGCATGTATCGTGGTTTGGATAAGATTTCTGAATTTGGGCTTTTCACAAGTCTAATATGCATACAACAATTGCACTAAATATGGTGAACCTGGAAGCCTGCATTTTGAGTTTTTTTGATAATTAAAAAAATATTTTTTCTCAATATTGAGCCGCTTGAGCATCATAGCAGCATATTAAAATGATTTGTAAAGGATCATGTGACACTGAAGACTGCTAAATTCAGCTATGCCATCACTGGGATAAATTTAGACTTTGAATATTAATACTGTTGTTTAAAAATACAAATTCCTCAGGTGTACTACTTAAATTAGTAATATTTTAAGCTTGACATCTACGCTTCCTTTTTTGATGTAGTGTTTTTTTTTTTTATAAAGGGAAGCTTAAATATTTATATTCTTGTTAATTAACAGTAGTTGTTAGAAGTAGTGCTTAAAATAAATGTAACTGTGGCTTTGTTTTAAAGTTTTGCGAGATTAGTAATAAACTAAGTTGTGACCATCTATCCAAGTCCGATGGATCCAAAACAACACTACCAAACTTTTTTTTTTCAAAAAGTATTTGTAGCACAAGTCATACCTGTTTTAAGTGTCTACGTTGTTGCGTGTTCTGTTTTGATGGTAGCAGAACTGATCAATGTGGACACAGAGCAAGTTATCATCTACAAAGGAGGCATTTCAGTAGTTTGGTTAAGGTCTTAAAGGCATGATGATACAAATGACCCATGTTTGGTTGTGGTGTGTGTGCGCGTTCAATAATAAAAAATCTAACACCCCGTCTCTCAGTTTCAGACCGAAAACCCTCGAGCAACCCAAGACCCCTACAGTAACCCTCAGGTGAGAGAGCCTGTGTTCAAGAGGAGTCCTCCACAAATGCCCTTCTACCCCAGCTACCCACAGCCACGCTCTCCTACCCAGGCCACTATAAGACCCCTGGGAAACTGGCCTGTGCCCCCAGCTGTGACGCACTACGAGTTCCCCAGTCCTGCTGGTTACATGCAAGCCCATGATGGCAGCAATGCATCCAACAAAGGCAGCTCTACTCAAATGGCATCCATGCCTAGTGACGCCCAGTGGACAATGAAAGAAATGACTTTGCTGTGAGTCTGACTGCTTGTGTATACTCTAGTTCAGCCTTGGGCGTTCACTGGTTTTGTAAATATAAATCTTTTTTTTTTTTTTTTTTTTTGCATCAAACAGTCGGATAATTTTTAGGGAGTGATGTCATGGGTTGCCAGTTGGGGTCAAATGAGACGTCTAAAGATTTCTGGTTTTTGTAAAGTTTGCCTTTTTTTAAACTCTGCATGTTTTATACCAATTTCTATTTTTATAACTTCATTGAACCTTTCAGAGTATTTAATATCATGATCCTTTGCTCTCCCAGGTGCTGGTTTACTTTTTTGGATTTAGTCAGGACGAGCCGATTTCTAGTTAATTAATTTGTGTATATGCGAGGCACTGCTCAATGTCTGATGTGTATGGGAGAAGGTTGTCTGTACCGTTTTGTTCGGTGTCAATTTCCCTGCGTTTAACTGCTTCGGTGTACGTGATCTGTGCTACATTTGTCAGTTTTCTTATAGAAAAATCTTACTCGCTGTACCTGGTCTATACTAATGGAACGATGCATTGCAATTTCCACTCATTTAGGCTTGTACATGCAAAGTACTCCTCCCCACCCAAAAACTGTTTTGACCCAGTTGAGGAATAAATTTTATCTGAAGTTTAACTTGAGTATTATTGTGTTTTTGCTACTTTTTTTAGTATGTACATGTCTAGAAGCTTTTTTTTTTTTTTCCTTTGTCTATTAACCATGCTTTTTGTTTTCCACATGCACACTCTTACCTGAGGTGAATGTTGTCACATGAACAACTAATTTAGTCTGCTATTCCAAAGTTTTTCTTTGTGTTAATGATTGAGATTTACCACATATATATAAAACTAAACGCTTAATTTGTTATATAATGAATTCGATGGTATTTGCAGGCCCGGTTCCAGAATCAAAACAAGTTGCTTTTGAAATAAGTGAGGGTGCTCTAGCCTCAATGCACATAGTTAGACACCGACTAAAGATGGCGACACGTCTTCACTTAATTTCACTATAGAAAAGTGGAGCCAAAATATCCCACTTATGGCCACTGTCATCTTGTGCCGATGATTTGGAGTCAGAGTCTGTGCAGTACTGATCATGAGCTGGACCTGCAGTATCAAAATCCCATCCAAACTCCCACTGACTAAATCGCAAGCACCCACAGCCTGTTTTTTATAGTATCAAATAAAATTAAAAGCACATAGTTTTAGAAAAACACTTTAATGTGCAACCAAGATAAGAACTACATATGATGGAAAATATTATTGTGAAATAAATGATTTGCAGTGCAATTTTTTTGGGATTTTGTCCAATTTGTTTACATGGGTAAGGTTTATTACCTATACTGCAGCCAGCCACTAGAAGGCGATCAAAATATTTTAGCTTCACTTTTTAGGACATGTATGGTGCACTTTGACATTGACAGTGTATTCCAAATGGCATGTATCTCCCTCCAAAGGGCACTTCGGAGTGAAAACAATCATGGCCGCCATATTGAAGGGGCGTTCCAAACCAAAGTGCTCAAAACTGGCCACTTCAAACGGCCCTTTGGAATGAAGGATTTCGAAGGGTACAACTTCTGAACCCCCCCCCCCCCATGATTCTTTGCGCTGATTCTTTACAGGATGATGGCACTTCCATATGATGAGGCAGGAGGGCACTTCAAGGAAACGTTTGGTCCCCTACACCCGTCGAAGCTCTCACTACGGAGGGTAAACCCTTTGAAGGGATTAAAGGGGTCCTATTATGCTTTTTCACTTTATTAATTTTAGTCAGTGTGTAGTGTGTATGTTTGGGCATCTACAAAGTTACAAATCTCAAAGTCTACTCCAAAGGGAGATATTTCGTAAAAAAAAAAAATCCCTTTTCAAGAACTACAACGAACGGCTCGTTTGGACTACAAAGTTGTTTTCCTGTATTTGTGATATCACAAAAATAAATCCCGCCTACGGAAATTCGAATGGTTGGCGGGTGGGGAGAACGCTTGGTTGAGCACTGCACGTTTCAAAATCGAAATGCGTTGCTGGTGATTTATATCACTGTATTTCTGATGGAAACCAACTGTTTTCAGAAAATTGTGAATGTAATTTTAATTTCATCGTGCATGTAATGTCTGATAAAGCAGAGTTTGTGAGGGGAGCTCTGCTTTGTGTACAGCGTTTCCGGGGAAACCTCGATCTCTACCACTCCAACAGCGCCTCCTGCTGGCAGAGAATACATTTGCATATAAGCCACCACAAATAGTGTAAGTCTGTGGGACTATGGTATAAATTATGCTGTATAACAGTTTCACTGCAATTATTCTTATGTTAGAATTAAAGAACAATAAAAAATAGATGTAAAAATCCATATATTACATATTTTAGAATATTACATAATTACATCAATTCATCACCAACCAATCATAATCTAGCACAAGAGGTTCAACATAGTAATGTTATTTTTAAGCTGTTGTTGATATCCTGTCTAAAACGTGACTTAGAAAAATAAAAAAAAGATTTTTACCACTTTAATGTCTTGTAATATACGTGTGTGCAAAGTTTCTAATCTGCACGATCATCTTATACAGTATTCTGAGGTCTGAATTGATATAGTCTCAGCCCATGGACCATTGGCTAAACGTCTGATGCATATGGCACACTAATGCTGGGTACACACCAAAATATTTTCAAAATGTGAGAGACCACAAACATGAGGACAAATAAATCCCATTTTGATCCTATAGTGTGTGGTGTGCTGTGATGTGACAAAGACAGCACACCACATGCCAACAGATGCCCGACTGAACATCTTGCAAAATCTCTGGAGACTTGAGAATAAACAAGATTTCAGGCATTGTTCAAATAAGTACAAAATAAAAAAGCTAGCAAAACAAGGAAGGCTTTAAATAATGGAAAAAGAAAGGAAGACAGTGTTTTTTGCTGCGCGACTGTTTGGGTCTTCTGTCAGATTGGAACCCAGCCAATCCTCATTCATTATCTCATGTTGAATACATAGGGTCCAACCAATCATGATCTTTAGAACACCAAGAAGTTACAAGATTGTCATAGTAATGTTAAGAGTGTTTGTAGATTGCTGCCTATAGGGTGCCGTTGTGCCAAACCCCTCAGAACACACATGGCGGCCAGATCAGCAGAGAGTCTTTCAAATACAGAGTTTTCACACCGGTTTGTTATTGTGGTGACATTTCCACGCCCCGAAAGGTGACGCTGAATGAAACGAACTGTGATTGGTTGTTTGACATGTCGGTCAAATGGCCTCATGGGCGGGCCTTGGTCAATGAACGCGGCAATCTATTCCAGACCTTCAGCCGTCAAAAGGTTGGCTAAGCAAGACTAGTCTTGTTTTTGTACTGCTCTACACAGTGCCAGCTAGTTTTTCGGAAGGTGGGCCTTCATTAAACCCGAACTAATGAGCCGTTTATGCCAGGCGGGGAGAAAGTTATTGTAATATTTTAAATTATGTGAAAAATAATGTGATTTTCGAACCACCAATCATGAGAGCATGTCCTAGTACACCCCCAAAACAAAATCAAGACTTTGAAAAGAGCATAATAGGACCCCTTTAAGGCATAGGGGTGAGCTCTTTCAAATTGAATGCAGGGATATTTTTGTTCCTTAGATTGTATTTTGGGGGTGAATCCCACATTTATATGCGGATGTCACTCAAAACTTTGCAACGTGTATGTGGCCGTTAGCCCTCTTAGTAGCATGAATAAAACTTTTATTGAAATTCTTTATTGATTATATATAGCCAAGAATGCTCGCACAGAGTGCTCCTTCAGAATGACAAAAAAATCTGACACACTTTAATTCATGGCAATCAGACAATGAAGTTGTCTCCACTGCACGCTGAATTTCTTCTTTACATCGTGACTACACTGTTAGAATTAAAGAGAGGATTCATGAGCAGCACTGCGAAATGAAAAATCTCTGGCGTTTCGATTGTTGTGTGGATGCTAACTTAAATGCCTCTGATTGGCCATTGTGTTCAAGAAATCAACAGATATGTCTGTGATTGGTTATATTGCTCAATGTTATGTTGACATTATAGTGGGTACAGCTTGTTACTTTCTACTGTATTTTTGATCAAATAAATAGAGCCTTGGTTAAGGAGACTTTTATCAAAAACATTTTACTTTTTAACAATAGTGTGTAAGAACGTACGTTACGTCAGAAGGGCAAGACATTTCTGAGAGAGCTTGAAATCAATTCACGCAGCCATTTTCAAAAGACACCACTGTTGTTGCATTTTACTCACATTTATTTATCTTGCCGTAATAAAAGTGACTTTATTGAAAACAGTATATTTACATTGCAACAGATCACAGTTGATGGCAACTTTAGAGCATGGTATTGCTTTCATAATCAATTCTTCATTTCTTCAGCTTGCTCGAGTTAAACCTTCCCTCCAAAACTACTCTTTTGGTCAAAATGTGTATACTGTACCCTCTGAAAACAATATGACATCTCTACCTCAAAGATTATAATATCCTTCCATATAACCAACATCCACCTGTTATCATCAAGTAAACCCACCTACAGTACATATAAGTGCTTCATCTTCTCAATGGTCTTATGAAACATAAATAAGTATGAAGGCCTCTGATTCTTTCCCCTTATGTTTTGAAACTGACATTTAATCATTTTAGTCATATTCACTACATAAACAAAATCCAAAACGGAACTTTCAAGTCTTGGATACTTGGTAAGCAACATTTGAAATATGCAAAGTCGTTCCATTCAGCACAAACGATCCAAAATAAGTTTCAAATACATCTGTATTTGATGTGCATATAATCTAGCAAATATATATGTATGTGTATATATATATATATGTGTGTGTGTGTGTGTATATATATATATATATATATATGTGTGAATTAAGTATCAGGGTGTTGGTAAGCAAAACAACTTAAATTAGTCTTTAGTTAGTCACATTGTCTTGTTCCCTATTCCTTTTAAGATTGGCATCAACAGTTTTGATAGTTTAATATACTTCAGCAACACAAAACCTGCTCATGCAGGGCTCCATGGGGACCTGGTCCATGAGTTTCTTCCTCATTTGAGGAAACTTGAGAGGAAACAAACTCAGTCCATCTTAAGGCTACGGTAGATGTAACGAATAAAAGCCAGAGAAGCCCAGAAGGAGACCGTTCCCAGCATGAGCGAGAAAACAAACGCAGTGAGCAAGGAATATCCGAAGAATTCGACGCTCTGTACAAGGCCGCTCATGTTGGAGCGATTGTGGTAGTAGAAGAGGGAGTAAACAAATATAAAGATGCCAGTGGAGCCGGTGCTAAGAACACTTCTCCACCACCAGCGGTAGTCCTCGCCTGAGAGCAGGAAGTAGGTGAGGGCCACAGAGATGCAGGCGCCCACCGAGAGCAGGATGGCAAAGACGCACAGCAGAATGCCGTAGAGTGTGTAGTGTTCACGACCCCACGCGGTGGCAAAGATGTAGTACAGTTCTACTGAGATTGCACTGCAAAGTCAAGAGGAAAAAAACAGATGTGAAATTAAGCGTGAGTAATATAATATAAAAAATACAACTTTTATTAAATCTATTTTTTATATTTATATAGAAATCAAACCAAAAATTATTCAGACACCAGATATAATTATTGATGTTTTTTTTACTAGTGGGTGCAGGACACTATAGTTCATTTATGTAAGTGAGGATAGCAAAATAAAGTAAACTGTGACATAATTATACCCAAAAATTTGTCAAACAGTAAAATTGATAAAAAAATTATTTTGCTTCAGTGTTTTTTTCTTTCATTGCTGATTAAATTTTTTTGAAATGCTAATGTAAAATAATCAGCCTGAACTAAATTAAGCATTGCTTGGTAATTGGTTGACCTGAATTGGTATTATCTAATTGTGTACTTAAATATAATAGCTGAATAAGTTTTGGTTCATTGTAATCCATTACATACCTTTCTATCAAAGCTGAATTTGTTCTGACACAGTTTTACTCTGAGTTCTTGTCATATTTTATTACCATTTTCTAAACCATAGTGAATAAACTGTGATAATGTAAAAAAACAATGTTGAAGGTGTCTGAATACATTTTGGTTTGACTGTATTTCTTTCTATTATAAAAATATTAAACAATAGATTATATATAACAGCATACAACAGAGGCACGCTGTGTGGCATTAATATAATATACGCACTCACACATTTTTCAACATATCATATTAATGTCTTACATAATTTGTAAAAAAAAAATGTTTTTATCATGTAATATGTTGACATATTTATATTAAATATATAATTATATATGAATTTTTTTTTAAATATCATATTATATATTTACTTGCATGTTTAAAAAAATTTATAATATAGAATTATTATTTTTTTATATTAATTATATATTAATATAATACATAGTTTACATTTTTTTGTTAAAGTATGTATTTATATATGAATATTCTTTTATATTTAAAACTTATATTTAATAATACGTTTTCTTACATATTTAAAAAAAGTATTATTTTATATATATATATATATATATATGGTGGTGTGTGTATATATATATTATATATATCTGGTGTGTGTATATATATATATATCACACACACACATACACAAACACACATATAAAACTTTAATATAATATAGAAATGTAAAAAATATATCTTATGTAAGAAATTTTTTTTTCGAAAAGTTCTTATATAATAAATTATATATGTTTTTTTACATAATGTAACAGTATATAGTGTTTTCAATCCACACGCACACTACACGCACACTTTAAGAGAGATTTATTTGGCTGATTTTTTTTCGACTGATATATTAAAGAAAAGATTCCATTGTCTGGAAACCTTCTGCAGAGATTCACAGCTTTTACCTGAAAGGCAGGAAGCCTCCGATGGCCATGTGCACGGCCGTGTGTTTGTACCAAGGCTGCTGGGGGATCTGGCGAGGTATGTTACGTGTGCGACACGGGGCCTGGAAGTTGCCTGCTCTGTTCTTTCCAACAATTCCACCAATAACGGTGAGAGGGAACCCCACCAGCACCCAGGCACCAAGCAACAGAAGCACAGTGGTGGCAGGCAGGGCCTGAGTCGATCCACTCCACCAGTGAACAGAGTTCACCACACTCCAGGTGAAAAAGAGAGGGGCTAAATGCATCAGAGAGAGAGAAACAAACGAGAAAGACAAAGAGAGCAGTAGTGAGTGGGCGAAAAGTCAGCTACTTCTGCTTATGAAAGCATTGTAACTATGACAGGCTATATTAGGAATAAAATACTAGCAAGCTGTACAGTATGTACAATGAGTCAGGTAAGAGATTAATCTTAAAAAAATACACCGGAAAAAAAAAAAAATCATATTGAGCTCATTGCATTGTGAGAAACAGTACCCCATTCTATCTATATGAACAGACGTAGAAGGCTGTTGTGTCTCACCAGAAAAGAGTGTAGAGGTGAGGATAATATTCCAGACCCAGCGCTGGCCCTGAATCTGTGTGTAGAAGCTGCAGGAACAGTACCCTGACACACAGCTGGTCAGAGCGTACAATACAATCGCTGCCGAGTTTATGGCACCATGACGATGGACATTAAACATCCCCAGCAGTGCCATGACAATGATTCCTAAAGAAACCAGGAAAGAGGATCCAGCAGGTCAGTGTGCTACCTGAAGGCCAGTGTTCTTCCTATCTGCAACTCTCTTCTCATTTTCATCCCAATTCTCAACTGCTTCCCCTTCTCAGTTCAAATATTCCCCCTCTCACTTCATTGCTACAATTGTTTAAGACAAAATCATCTAAACAAATGTGACCCTGGACCACAAAACCAGTCATAAGTAGCACGGGTATATTTGTAGCAATAGCTAACGATACATTGTATGGGTCAAAATGATACATTTGTTCTTTTATGCCAAAAATCATTAGGATATTAAGTAAAGATCATGTTCCATGAAGATATTTTGTAAAATTCCTAACGTAAATATATCAAAACTTACTTTTTATTCGTAATATGCATTGCTAAGGACTTCACTTGGACACCTTTTTTGCACCCTCAGATTACAGATTTTCAAATTGTTGTATCTCGACCGAATCTTGTCCTATCCTAACAAACCATACATCAATTGAAAGCTTATTTATTCTTATTCATACATGATTTCAGATGATGTAGAAATTTCAAATTGACCCTTATGACTGGTTTTGTGGTCCAGGGTGACATATAACAGAAAAGTAGTGACAGAGAAAACAACATAAAATATAATTGTTCTATTAAAGGGGTCATGAACTTCCTTTTCATTATTTTGTACTGTTCTCTGAGGTCCACTTATAAGGTTATCAAGATTTTTACATCCAAAAAAATAAACAACACCACATATTTTAGAAGTAATAGGCTATTTTCTGTCCTGTTTTGGCCCGCTTTTCTGAATGCTCCATTTGAATAGATGTGACATGGCGGATTGTAGACTCAGATGTAAAAGCTATGAATGGCTAACTTTTGTGTATGTTTGAGAGCCTACATCCTTCACAGATGGACGCTGATGAATAAATGCAAACATACTCCGTACATATCAAATAACGACTAATGAGAGAGTTTCGACTTCTGAAACTTACGGGATGTTTTAATGGTACAATGACCTCATACATGTCAAAAGATCAAGGGAATTTTAGATTTCTCAGTTCATGACCACTTTAATATGATTAATAGATTTTTTTTTTTAAATGATTACAAATTCATTAACAATATGATTAACAACAAATCCTTATTATATGTAGAATTATATTATTTAAGAGTTGAACATTTTAATTAGTAAAGATGCAATTCTGAAATATTCAAACCCAAATCTTCAAATAGTTTTCCCATGTGAACATTTGTGTTCATTTTTTCTATTTCTATAATGCAATATGTCATACCTGTGGCCAGAGTCAAAAACTGCGCTCCGACCCCTAGTACAGCACACAGGAGGCTTTTATACGGTGGGAAGCGAAAGACATCCGTGTGGATGATTTTCCATCCGTTATCCCCCTGATCCAGGTCATCACAGCTGCCATCTTCCTCCACATTATACCTGTACACACATACAGCAACAGTGCTTGATCAGACCGTTGTTCATTAATCATTTCTGGGTAATGGGTGCTGATCCCTCTTCTCCTATATGGATAATAATTTATTGTAAAAAACACTTACTATGATAATAAATTAAACAAACTTGAAGCAACAATTAAAGGCAACAGTTACACAACCATTTAAAAGTTTGGGGTCGGTAAGATTTTTTTTAAAGAAATTAATACTTCTGATGATAATAATATAAATAAGAAGTCAAAGAAATGCTTCTTGACCACCAAATCAGCATATTAGAATTATTTCTGAAATCACATGACACTGGTGACTAGAATAATGACTGATGGCTAATCACAGATAGAAATGACACTGTAAACATCTTCAAATAGTAAAGTTATTTAAAATTATAATATTTCACAAAATTACTATTCACTGTATTTTTTAATCAAATAAATGCAGCCTTTGTGAGCATAAAAGACTTCTTTCAAAAACAATAAAAAAATAAACTTCTGAACGGTAGTGTTCTAGAAAAACGGCTTGGGAATTTACTCGAAGTGTAATGAATGTAATTCAGCTCAGCACATTTCATTCAACTAAAGACTTAACTCAGCCTCATTAGATCTCCTGGAAACTTGTTTGTGTGCACATGTTGCTCAGGGAACAACAGAAACACTTCAACGGTAGCTCCCTGGTGCTGCTAACTGTATGTGTAATATACATGTAACATTTAAGTAAGAAGTGACTCAATATAAATTAGTTTAATTAAGGACAACTTGTATTCACAATGTAAACAAATAGAATACACGATCAGCCATTCCACCTTTAACAGATTATTAATTTAAACTTTTATAAAATGACAGACAGCAATATGATAAAAGATACCAATGTTCAATAATTAGTTACATTCATTAAAATTAATAAATCGGAATAAATCATTATTTTGCCAAAAGAGTTAGTTAAACATTCCCGCCAATAATAACTATAAATTAACTATAACAATAATTATATTAGCACCCACACAAACGTTTTGATGCTCAAGTCCAATGGATCCTGTTTATCTGACAATGTTTTTTTTTGTTCATCAGCTGGACAAAACTGTTCTGAAAATGTATTCATATTTTATCGTTCCTCTATATTTTGGGGGCAGTCGTGGCCTAATGGATAGAGTCGGACTTGTAACCCAAAGGTTTCGGTTCGAGTCTCAGGTCCGGCAGGAATTGTCGGAGGGTGGAGTGAATGTCCAGAGCTCTCTCCACCTTCAATACCACGACTGAGAGATGAGACCCTTGAGCAAAGCACCGAACCCCCAACTGCTCCCCGTCGCAGCATTGGCTGCCCACTGCTCTGTGTGTGTGTGTGTGTGTGTGTGTGTGTGTTCACTGCTGTGTGTGCACTTGGATGGGTTAAATGCAGAGCACAAATTTCGAGTATGGGTCACCATACTTGGCCACATGTCACGTCCTCTCCTTTATCTTTACAGCTGTGATGTGGACATCCCTATTCTCATAGAATTACAATTTATAGTTATCGTATTTGGTGTGAACTTCCTTAACAGGCTGTTTATGGCTGCCAAGCAAAATAACAACTTGTAAATACCCATGTGCTCAAGCAAACTTTTTGGAAATAATAAATGTGACGTCAGATACACCCTCACCTGGCGAAGTCATTCTTCAGCACCCTCATGAGGATGATGATGACGAAGCCCAGCAGCAGCACCACCAGCACAAGAGAGTTGATGATGGACAGCCAGTGGATCTCCAGAGTCTTAGGAAAGAAGGAATAGTCTCTAAGGCGCTCCGCCTGCGTGAATGGGGCAAAGTACTCTCAAACCAGCGCACGCTGTAGGTTTGAGTGACCGTCAGACCACCGCTGCTGACACCATGGCCTGCCCCTCCCCCACCTTCCTCCAATGGCTCCGGCTTCACGTCCTTAACGGACACATTGGCGAAGATCACAGAGTCGCCGTTGTACTCTATATTGATGTCCAAATGTGTCCACAACCCAACCTGTTGTAGAAAAATTGTGAATGAAGCAGGGATATTATAGTTAAGTAAAACTAAAACCATAAAAACTATTTTTTGTTACTTAAAATAAAATTCAATATAAAAAACTTAATGTTCCCAAGGAAACATTTCTTATTTTCATTTAGTTTAACTTGATGTACTAAAATAACTAACTCTAAAACTGAAATAAAAATAGTAAAAACTATGTAGACATATTTAAAAAAGAAGCCTAATAAAAGTTACAAAACACAAAATACTAAAACTTCAACAAACATTATGTATATATTTATATACACATACATATATATATACATACACTTTTTTCTTAATTCAATAAACCTAACAAACCTATAATAATTAGATTAGATTGGATTACATTCAACTTTGTCACTGTGTAGGGTACAAGTACAGAGCCAATGAAATGCAGTTAGCATCTAACCAGAAGTGTAACTAACAAATATAAAATATGGTACATACATTAAGCTTTATGACATATAGTGCAAGTTATGAGGTAGAAGGGTAGAGACTAGAGACGAGCTCAGTGAAAATGACTGTACATACAAAAGGGTGCAAGGGAGTATAACAGAAGGTGCATAAAACAGTGAGGTATGTAAATAGCATATGTTTATATATGGCCAATGACCTTAACAGCATCCAGAGGTAGAAATGTGCAAGGGAATGTGCAAAATAACAGAGGGAATAAGAACATTGTGAGTGAGGAGTGCAGACAAGCTGTTGAATAGTGCAGTTTTTTTTGTTAAGCATTAGGTGGTTAATCTAGGATGTAGTTCAGCGCCTGAGATTGGAGTTCAGTAGGCTGACAGCTGAGGGAAAGAAACTGTCCCCGAGTCTGCTGGTGCGACAACGAAGACTCCTTTAAAGTCTCCTCTATGGGAGTAGAGTGAATAGTCTGTGATTGGGGTGAGACGAGTCTTTGATGATACTTCTCACTCTCCTTAGGCAGCATTTGGGGTAAACGTCTTTGATGGAGGGTAGCCCGACACCAGTGATATATTGGGCAGTTTTTACCACCCGCTGGAGGTAAAACAGTGCAGTTTCCATACCACACTGAGATGCAGTTTGTAAAAATGTATTCAATAGTGCAACGGTAAAAGTTCAGCAGGGTGTGGGGGTACAGGTGAGCTTCCCTTAGTTTCACAAGGATGTAAAGGCGCTGTTGTTTTTTTGTGTGCTTTTTTTGATCAGTGTGGATTAGTGATGCGCGGATGAGCTAAATTGTCACCCGAATCAGCAGCTTCATATAAATTATCCACCTGCCAACCCCTATATTTTTTTCTGATTTAGATAACCGCACCCGATCGTCACATTCAGGTTTCATGCGGTCATGAAAAACCTGGAAACGTCATGGAATTTTAAGACAGCAATTTAAAGGCCTGGAAAGTAAAAATAAAATTAAATAAACCCAGAAAGTTTTGGAAAAGTCTTGTTTCACAATTCTCAGTAGAATTATGTTTAATCAGGTTAAATTTCGGTAAATTCCTTAATTTCGGTGAGGGATTGCGCATATATTCCCGCAGTTTTCGACTTTGAAATGAGAGAAATTACTGCAAAACATTTATTCAATATAGCGTATAGCTTAGATGATTAAATAAGTCCAAATCAAATCAGTCATTTGAAAACAGCGTGAGTGGTTCAGCTGTACCGCGTCTTCTCTTTGACCTTCTCTTCACATCGGCGCATCTAGAGCTGAACGCTGCGATAAAAGACTTTAGCTCACGTTTCGGTACAGTTGACAGAAGTGTCAAATGCCTAATCGGTTATAGTTGCATTGTCACAAAAATTTATTGTTTGCACATTTTTTTAAGCGTTTTGGTACTTGCGCTTTTGTTGCGCTTAAGTGGCCAAATACACACAAAATAACGTAAAAATGGTCGTCTGGCGAGTATCCTCATAAGCACTGTCGATTTTGTCTTAAGTTAATTTAAACGGTTGCGAATGACAACGCATCCGTGAAATAGGTCTTGAGACAGCAGCCTAATAAAGCTGTGCCATCTCTCATTAATGTTAATAAGAAAACAAAAGACAGAGAAAATCCCTCACTGCTCTTGACTAAATGTTTTGTTGAATAACTTTAATATGTTAATTTACAGTTTATTCAATTTCTGTAGCCTATTTAAAACACGTTCATATTTTAGAAAATGTAGTTAATAATTGCATGAATAATGATTTATCTTATCCCCCCATGACCCACCCGCAAATAATCAGAATGCAATTTTTTATTACCCGACCCACCCGACCATCGGATGTGCCCGCGGATATAACCGCCATCCGCGCATCACTAGTGTGGAGGTATTGAGAGTCCAGGAAAGGTCCTCAGAGAGACGGACACCAAGGAACTTAAAGCTCGCGACACATGCTCCACTTCAGCCCCATCAATGTAGATGGGAGTGTGTGTGTGGTCCTTCTTAGTCCACCGGTGGTCTACAATCAGCTCTTTGGTCTTCTGGGTGTTGAGTGCAAGGATGTTGTTGGCACACCACGTTGCTAGATGCTGAACCTCGTCCCTGTAGGCCGTCTCATCATTGCCGCTGATCAGGCCTACCACCATGGTGTCATCTGCAAACTTGATTATGGAGTTAGAGCCATGCAGTGTTGGGTGAGATGGAAGTAGAGGATTGGGCTCAGCACACAGCCCTGTGGTACCCTAGTGTTTAGAATGAGAATGGAGGAGGTGTGGTTACTGATCCTAACAGGCTGTACTGATCACTGTATTGAAGGCAGAACTGAAATATTGAATAGCATCCAGACATAGGTGTTGGTTCTGTCCAAGTGTGTCAGGGCAGAGTGGGGAGCTGAGGCGATGGCATCCTCAGTTGCCTCTCAAAACACTTTGCAATAATGGGAGTAAGAGCAACTGGGCGGAAGTCATTGATGGTGGCTGTTTTGAAGCAATTGGGAACAGTGGCTTGGGCCAAAGAGAGGTTGAAAATGTTGGTGAAGACCTCAGCCAGCTGTTCTGCACAGGCCCTAAGCACTCGGCCAGGGATGCCGGCAGCTTTATGTGGGTTCACCTTACGCAAGGTGTCGCACATATCACTGGTGGAAAGTGTGAGCGGCAAGTCGTCAGGTGTGAGCACAGCTTTGATGGGTGGTTCTTTGTTTCCACAATCAAAGCGAGCATAAAATTTGTTCAGTTCGTCAGGGAGGGTGGCATTGCTGGTTGGGGGTGTGCTGTTTGCTGATTTATAGTCTGTGAGGGCATGGATGCCGGTCAACATGCGTCAAGGGCCGTTGTTTTCAAATCGGTCCTCAATTCGCAGTTTGTAATTGTATTTAGCTGATTGAATTCCCCTCTTCAGATTGGACCTGGATACGCTATAAGCTTCACGGTCGCCAGATTTGAAAACGGTGTCACGTGCCTTCAGCAGGAGCTAGACTTCCTTGTTCATCCAGGGTTTCTGACTGGGGTACATTTGAATTACTTTATGGGTGGTTACCTTGTCAACACATCTGTTGATATGATGCAGAACAGAGCTGGTGTAGGTGTTAACATCTGTGTGGGAGTCCAGTGTGGCCCGTATTGAATATAAGATTGATACTAAAATAACACTGGGATGAAGAAAATCATGATGCTTTATTCAATAAATTAGCAAATATCAAAATAGCACACAGCAGCCCCAAAAAGATTGTGGACACTTAATGTACACATTTAATATTTGATTAACTCTAATAGACACTACTGTTCAAAAGTTTGGGAACGGTAAGTTTTTTTTTTACTGCTTTTGAAAAAAATCTCTTGTGCTCACCAAGATTTGTTTGATCAAAAACACAGTAAAACAGTAATATTGTGAAATATTATTACAATTTAAAATAACTGCTTTCTATTTTAATATATTTTTACTTGAAATGTTTATTTCTGAATTTTCAGCAGCCATTACTGTGTTAATCAACAGCCATTAGTGTTCAAGGTCACATGATCCTTCAGAAATCATGCTAATTTGCTGCTCGAGAAACATTTATTAATATCAATGTTGAAAGCAGCAGTGCTGCCTTATATTTTTGTGGAAACTGTAAATAATTTTTTAATACGATTCTTGTATGTTGAATTTTTTTGTAACATTATTAATGCCTTTAGTCAACACGTTTAAGCTATTTAATGCATCCTTGCTGAATAAATGTAACAATTCAAAAATAACAAAATCTTACTGACACCAAACTTTTATTTAAACCAGACACCAGACTAAATATTTAAAACTAACAACGTTTTTAGTAGAACACCACTTGTTTTGATATAGTCTTCTCAAACGTAATGAAATTGACATTTATATTTGTGCCAAAGTGTCTAAACAATTTTGTAAGACTGACAGAAACATAGATAAAGACCTTGTGGCTGTGAGGCAGGAATCCACTCTCTTCCATGTATCCCACGAAACCCCAGATGGGAATGTCATCTAGGACAAACTCGAAGTAATACAGCTCCTCGATTGCCTCTCGCAACTGATCCACCTGTAGTTTCAAAAACGTATAAAATATGAGACATCTGAAAGAATTCCATTCCCCTAAGTCTCTGCCAGATCCTCTTTCATGACATGAAAATGTGCTAAATCCTGCCTGAGGAGATATGGCTTCCTATAGAGTTTAGATCCAACTCTGTAACACACCCTTTACTATCATTCTCAAATGAACCTGAAAACCTTGACTAGCTGGTTCAACCATGTTTGATTAGAGCTGGAGCAGGATGGAGAATCCTTGCCATAATTGCAAACTCATTGCATTTATTTTGCTCATGATTGCCCACTCCAACTGCACAAATAAACAGACTACAATGTACACATGAACAAAATCCTATCCCAAACATCTTTGATGTCACATTTTGCAAATTTTTGCAAATAAGATTGCATTGCTACCTCTTTCTCAGAGAGAGTGAGTTTGCATAGTGTCTGTCTCTCCGTGTTTTCCTTGAAGTGGATGTTGTAAAGAGATTCAGCCATGCGGTCTCCATCCAACACCTCTCCCAGACTCAAGGCTTTATGACGGACCTGCAAACATGTCAATCTAACAGTTAATCCTAACAACTTGTATAGAAACATAAGGTAATAAAGCAAGCACACTAAAATATCCAGTTAACACTGAATAGTGCCGTGCACACTCACCTCTTTAGGTCTACAGACTGGCAGGGTGTAATAGTGATAGGTTTCCTGGGGGTTGTGATACGGACCAACTTTGTTGACGTACAGGATGACCGGATCACCTTGCTTGTAACTGACTGCCCAGCCAAAGTGAGGCAGCAAGCACAGGACCAGCACACAGAGCCTCATGGATCGACCAGCGACACACGGGCCTGAACATTCCAGTCTTGCTGTCATGACAACACCTGTCAGAGGGTAAACTAAGAATGCAAAAGGGGTCAGCAACTATGCAAACAACAACAACAAAACATTTACATAATTACTTTAAGCGGTTGACAGGTCTTGCGTTCTGACATGCTAGACTTCATCTAAAACTTGACTTTATATAATGTGGTGACTACATAAATACTGAAAAACACAATAATGATTTTTTTTATTTTGGGATGAGCTATCCCTTTAAGATAAATGGTCACAGCATCTAAAATAAACATGTTCTCTTAATCATTTTTGTAAATGTAATCATTTAAAATTTTAGACTTCATATAAATTTTAATCTTGATAAAAAAAGTGAATGGACATATGCATATACTATATGTTAGACTTGTAAAACTTAGACATATAAAACTATTTTAAATGTATAATTATTATTATTTATGACTTCATAAATGTAGTGACTACATTTTATTTATAAAAATTCAAACGTATTGGAAAATTATGGTAAAAAAAAAACCTGATTTAATTTTGTGAAGAACTATCCCTTTAAGCGAAAATTGGCACAGCACCTACAATAACTATGTAATTGTTCTTTTGTTGTATAAATAAATAAAATAGTAATCATAAAAAGTCAAAAATAAAAAGCCTAAGCATAAGCCATGACGGTTAGACTTTTATTTTAAGGTGTTCTTGTTACAGTGTAATTATACATTTAAGTGAGGATTAATATTAATTAACAACATGTGCTTACTGGTAAGGGTTAGAATCAGAATGAGAATTATTGGCCAGATATATTTACACATACGAGGAATGTGTAATAGTGACAGAAGCTCCACAGTACAACAGAAAGACAGCAACAGGACACAGACAACAGAAGAACAGAGTTTGGCTTAGGGATACTGGCATGTAATTATAGATAATGCATTGTTATTATACTATTAAGTACATGTAACGTGTAACAAGGACACCTTAAAATCAAATTGTTACCGCACTAAGTAACATAAATTAACAACATATACATACAATAGTGTTGAGGTTTGCTTGTAATTATGCATAATTAACCGATATTACTCAAGAAAGTACATACAACATGTGTAACAAGGACAGTGTCAAATAAAATGCTACTGAAATCATTTTGTCTTCTAGTGCACAAATAGAACCATCTTTACAACGTCTTCAGCTAAATTCAAATCAGTTTTGCGAGGTTAAATAAACAGATATAGCTAGTATCTTTCAGACATAAACAAATCAATCAGTCTGCACTCTGATTTAAAAGCACTATAAATAATCTTCGCCTGCTAAGATGCTTGAAATACTTCCGCATCAGAGAAGTGCAACAGACCTGTTTCAGATGCTTCCTCGGATTCCTCAGAATCGCGTCTTTCGTTTCAAAATCCAGTCAGCAGTACTCCCGTATGTGTAATATCATATCCGGACATTGCTAGGGTTAGAAGATATACGATATCTGCTTTTAGGCGATGAAATAGCCGAAATGTCGAGATCAGCAGTGGCGCACAGCGAATCCACGTCACCTTAAAACATAAAAACACCCTTACTGGGATCTTCCGGGGTGGGCGGGCTACAACGCAGCACCTGCTTTGACAAGTCTCTGCATCCTTAATTCACAGCTTTAAGTGTGATTTGAATTAGATAAAAAGTTTATCGTGCATTTTAAGAGGTGATAAACGTAAGCGGAAAAAATTCTTCGCTCTCAGTGATGTCTTGACAGACTTGACTAATCGATCGAGATGCACGTTCTGCTGTTCTTCCTTGTGAAGGCAAAACTAGACAATTATGAGAAATCGATTCCATCGTCTACCACAGGAATTCGACTATTTATGCCTGTGTAAGATTTCGCGCGAAATTGACGACAATTTCTGGCGCGGTTGTGTTTGTCTATGACCGAAATAGCGAGAAGCTGAAACACATTTTATTGGTAAGCTTTTTTGTTTTTGATTTTTATAGTTTGTGAAACGTTGGTACAGATATGCGGTGCATGTATAAGCCGCTTTTACACGCGCTTGAGGGGTTTTAAGCTTTGTTTTGGGTGTCTGTTTTTTTTTCTTCATTCTTTGCTATTGATGTAACGTTAAGTTATGAACTGCTCCGTGTTTTTTCTTTCTAATTTAATGTTAACTGTGTTGGTCAAAACTTATTTGTTGCATCTGATAATTTATTTTCTGTGGGATTGTCATCCTTTCAGGCGTCTGATAATAACATAGTTTATCACAATGGGAATTCATGGACTCGCCAAGCTCATTGCAGATCACGCTCCTTCAGCTATAAAGGAGCAAGACATCAAAAACTACTTTGGTAACGCTTCTTATCATTTGAATAGTGTTTATTAGATAATTGTTATAGTGAAACTCAAATGTAACATCTGAGTGTTTGATTTTAATTTTTGTACATGCTTGCAGGAAGGAAAATTGCTATTGATGCGTCCATGTGCATCTACCAGTTTTTAATCGCGGTTAGACAGGACGGTAATGTGTTGCAGAATGAAGATGGAGAGACCACTAGGTATGTAGAGTTGTCTACTATCATTTGTGCATGTCTGCATGGAAACATGACAAGCTGATTGAGTTCAAAGTGTATACTTTGATTTTCTAACCATGCGCCAGATTACATTTACATGGTCATAATATTCACACAACCTCTGTGTCTCCCCAGTCACCTCATGGGCATGTTCTACAGGACCATCCGGATGCTGGAAAGCGGCATCAAGCCGGTTTATGTGTTTGATGGGAAGCCACCTCAGCTGAAGTCAGGAGAGGTGCGTCAGAAACACCTGAGAATATTCTCAGTTCAAATACGCAGCGACTTGGACCTGGAAACAGGATTCATTAAATCACAACTTAAATAGATGTCATTTTACATTGACGGCTAAAAATAAAATAAAAAATGCAGCTGTGCCAGTAATTCACTATAAAAAATATTAAGGCAGTGTTTCCAATATTGCAGGATGGCATATTGGTGCTTGTATATTTTGCAACTTATTACCGTATATTTCATTTACTGATGTAATGTTAATATACCAAACTACTTAAGCTACCAAAATCAGCTTTTTACTCTAAACTGTAATTATAAACACCAGTATTATAGAAAGCCACATAAAGAATGAGTTTGTCATAAGTGGCCTGTCCATAAAACATGACCTTGTATAACCCGGTGAGACCATAACACTAAAATAATACAATAACATTAACTAAATGACAAATAAAACAAAAGTCTTAATGAACATTACCGATATCAATAAAGAGGAAACAATTATTTACACTAGTCAACATTTAACGTGAATCAAAATCTTTCATCAAAGTTCTCTTACAACCTAAAATCAAAGTGCGGTCTTGTCTTAGGACAACCTTGAACTTTTTTGATACACTTCAAATGTTGACTATATGTGACCCTGGACCACAAAATTGGAGATTTGCACATCATCTGAAAGCTGAATTAGTAAGCTTTCCATTGATGTATGGTTTATGATATGATAATATTTGGCCGAGATACAACTATTTGAAAATCTGGAATCTGTGGGTGCAAAAAAATCTAAATACAGAGAAAATCACCTTGAAAGTTGTCCAAATGAAGTTCTTAGCAATGCATATTACTAATCAAGAATTATGTTTTAATATATTTACGGTAGGCAATTTACAAAATAGCTTCATGGAACATGATCTCTACTTAATATCCTAATGTATTTTGGGATTAATAAAAAAAATCGATAATTTTGATATATTTTTGGATATTGCAAAAAATATACCCGTGCTACTTATGACTAGGGTTGGGTATCGTTTTTTTTTTTTTTCGATACCGGTGCCAAATCGATACTTTTAAAACGGTACTGGTGCCTAAACGGTGCCTGAACCGATACTTATAATTATTATTTTTTACCAATTAATAATTGGAGGCCAAGACTAAACACATGGGCCGGTTTCACAGGCGAAAGACGGGCTTAGATTAACCCTAGACTACACCTCTCTTTATCAAAATTTGATTATTCACTTTTTCTAAATCTTCATCTTTCTCTTTATCTTTCTCTCCTTCCCTTGCTGCTTGTACTTATTTGAAAATGCTGAGACTTGGTGTTACGAGCACTTCCTCTGCTGTTTGCCTCTTCAAGATTAATCGCTTTATGTATTCCCTAAGAAGCGTTTAAAAGCATCTGCAAAATACAAATGAAATGTAAACAGGATTAGATCTTTCATAATTTAAGAATTTTTATAAACACGCAAAAAAAAAAAAAAACATTACTGGGGTGCTTTAAAAAAACAAATGCACTATATATTTTAGTAGATGCAAGTTTATTTCAGTTAAAACCTAATTCTTTTACGATAGGTTCAAGCTCTGTGACCGGGGGGGGGGGGGTGAGTTTTTCGTTCATACTGACGCTAGAGGGCGCCCTCGCAGAAAACCCACAGATCCAGAAGAAGTAGCATTGACATGCTCCAGTTATGGATAAGTAAACAGAAGAATAAAACGTTTTGAAATGATAAAATAAATACAATAAACACACGAATACGACTAGTATAGTTTATCTGTGTTATTCAAGCCATCTCGTTTTTCATAATAATTAAGTATATTTATAATCCATTGCTAATCAAATTAGTAGCATGGAGTAGTAACAAGTTTAGCGAGGAAGGCTACTGCTGTCGTCAAGAAGTTACTGCATAGCGCTCCAATACTCTCATTCCCCGGGTGCTTTTAGTCTGAATATGAAAACCGCACACTCGGGTTCATAAAGATGTTGGACATGTATTATTAGAGCTTTTTGAATTGAGTTCTGCATTTTTCACGGGGAATTATTTTGCACGTGTGGGTGCCGGTGATGGTGCTTCTTACGTCCGTTTCGGAGAAACAAGGGAAAATATTTCAACCGATGTCAGGCATGGCAGAATGAGGCACCGAAATCTGCGTTCTGATCTTCGGTACATACCGGTCATGGACCGGGTTTCGGTACCCAACCTACTTATGACTGGTTTTGTGGTCCAGGGTCACATATATAAAATATAATTGTATGCGATGTCATTCAGGAATTCATGGGAATTTCCTTTTACAGTTTTTCTCTGTAAATTAGTTAAATTTATTTATTTACAGTATAGAGGCATATAATGCAGTGCAAACATTTAAGATGTTTAGCATATATGGTGAAGTAACTTGGTTAACAAACAGATGGTCTTTTTCTGTAAAAACATTTTCTGCAGTCAATATTAAGATATCTTTTTATTTCAACCCCTACAGCTGGAGAAGAGAGGCGAAAGACGAGCAGAGGCTGAGAAACTTCTTGCTCAGGCACAAGAAGCAGGTACAGACACTTTCATAATGACATGCTTTAAAATTAGTAGATGGGTCCTAATTCTACGATTTCTCACAGGTGAACAGGAGAACATTGACAAGTTCAGTAAGCGACTAGTGAAGGTTACCAAACAACACAACGAGGAATGCGAGTTACAGTCTAAGATACCCTTTCATTGGACGCCAACAGTCACAGACAAAAAACTGTGTAGAATTATCTTTTATCATGGATATAACAAAATTGTATACCTTGCATGTTCAGGCTCCATGTGAGGCTGAGGCGAGCTGTGCTGCTCTGGTGAAATCAGGGAAGGTTTATGCCACAGCGACAGAAGATATGGACGGTCTGACATTTGGAACAACGGTCTTGATGAGGCATCTAACAGCCAGTGAAGCAAAGTATGTATGAATACGCTTAATATCTGACATTATCTGTTTATGTAGACATTTGGGTATATTATAGTTATGGAGATTTGAGGGCTTGCAGAAATAATTGGACGTTTTTATTTTTCCCATCCTAGAAAACTCCCTATCCAAGAATTCCATTTCAGTCTTATTCTACAGGAAATGGGTCTGACACATCAACAGGTAAGACCTTAGGCTTATTTCAGTCTTATCTTTTGTATGCAAATATCTGCCCTATTATAGATGTCTGCTCTTTATAAATGCTGTTTGTTTGACTGTCTTCCTCAGTTCATTGACCTGTGTATCCTGCTGGGCTGTGACTACTGTGGCACTATCAAAGGAATCGGACCTAAGAGGTCCATCGACCTCATTAAGCAGCACGGCTCTATTGAAGAGATCCTTGAGAATATTGACCAAAATGTACGTTTATTTACACTGTTTAAAGACATTTACTTAGTGTCAAAATGTTGCAATTACATCCAAGATCACGTGCACTTGCGTAATGGTTCCCTCTAGTGGTGGTTAGTGTGTTGCTTAGTCAGAAAATACATTTGGCCATATGGCAAGTGTATTGACAATTTTCTGGCCATAAAATTTTGCCAGCCATAATTTAGTTTCATTATATATTTATTTTTGCACTTAATTTTTACTGTCTTTTGCATAATTGAAATATGTAGCTGTATTTTTTTATTGTAAGAAAAGAGAATCCTGCCTCACTCTCATTGCATTAAACAGCTTACTTAATTTAGCATCTTGGCTAAAATGCTAACCTAAACTGTTTTGTGCTCGAATAATCATAGCAGCCTCTAACCACTACCTCCTGTTTTAGATGGTCTTTACAATGTGATATGTTCTTGTTTTGTGTTGCAGAAGCACCCAGCTCCAGAGGACTGGCTGTATAAAGAGGCTCGGAGTCTCTTCTTGGAGCCTGAGGTCATTGATGGCACCTCTGTTGATCTGAAGTGGAATGAACCTGACGAGGATGGACTGATTCAGTTTATGTGTGCTGAGAAACAGTTCAGGTACAAAGCAACCAAACCTGTTGTGCTGTGAGAAGGAACAAATAGAAATGAAGTTGTTCTCTTGTATTTGTGGTTCTCGCAGCAGCAGAATGTTTTTCAGATGATACATTTGTGTGTTTCCAGTGAGGATCGTATCCGTAACGGCTGTAAGAAGATCATGAAGAGTAGACAAGGGAGCACGCAGGGAAGACTGGACACATTCTTTACTGTAACAGGATCAATTTCCTCTAAGCGTAAGGTAGGAGGAAGTAATTACTAACTGTATTAAAAATATAGTACTCTGAAGTAGGGATGCTGTTCGCCCGAAAATAGGAAGGTGTTCGGCCGAAAAAGCGAAAAGACCGAATAATTTGTACCGAACAATGACGTCGCGATGAGGCGCTCTAATGCAGCAAGCAACGTCTGCAGTGTGGAAGCATTTAAAAACTGTACGTCATTACAAGCATGCGAGAGACTGCTTAGCAGTGCTTCTCATGTCTCCGATGAGAAGAGGAAGGGGTTTGCTGCTGGTTATGTGCAAATAAACTACAGAATGTTATGTTTTCTAAAACATGCACGAATGGCAATGGTTTCCATGGCGCCGGGTTCATTTTTGAAAACATTACTCATCATTTGCTCATTTTTATAATATTTTAAAGGCGTGTGACAATGTGATACATGTGACAAACCTTTTCGTAATGCGAAATATCTGCATGCTGTTGTCAACAAATAGAAGCACTTCCTGGTTCCTGCATATTTCCGCCAAATAAAAGCTCCTCAACATTCATAAATGTTAGTATTGTCATTTTACTCTTGTTCTGTAAAATAAAATAAAAAGACAGCCATACATCAGCTGTATTAATACATTTTACTATAACATTCACCAATAGAAATTGGGATCTGAAATATTTTTTAATGTTTTAAAAAGATGGCTCAGCAAGGATGCCAGAAAAAAAATACAAGCCTGATTCAAGAAGGGGGTCTCAAAAAGTGAAGTGCTTTGTTTGGTATAATGTCTCAAATGTTCAGTGTCAAGTTTGTTTTGAATGTAAAGCAGGACAAGAGTAAAAAGCTGATATTGGCTATATTAATTTATGCGCTTACATAAAAACCGTGTGTCGGCATTTGTTTCATTTCAAGAATTTTCATTTCGGTGCATCCCTTAAAGAGTAACGGTCATTTCATATTAAGGAACAAAACATGAGTTTGGTTTCAACAGTTGCTTTCATTATTTTAATGAACATGGGGAGAAAAATGTTTTAAATGCCCTAGTTTCTGTTTCTATATTATCTTGAATAAAGATGAATATTTAGTCATGTCTGAGTGTGTTTTGTTTCCGTTTGCAGAAACGCTGTCTGAATTAGACAGAGCACTTCTCTTTGTTTTAAGATATCTAAATGGGCTGATTACCTGAATATTTTTTGGTTCCTGATCATAATGCAGGTTAAACCCATAAACTTTGTTCCCTGCCCAGATCTGTAACCACTATGCAACAACACTTCATTATTTCAGAACCATAGTCTTTAACTTAATACTGAAGCCTCTCTGTTCTCTGCTGTTGGCCTGATAAACGTGTTTGCCCGTGGAAGTACAACAGACCATTGTGTTTAAGGTAGAAAAAAACTGTTGCATGATATTGTAGTGTTGAAGTTCAGAAATGATTTACCTTTAAACGGGTTTTCTGGTAATTTGATAGTTTAGATGATTGTTTTACAGACTTTGGTGACTGGTTCATTTTAGTGTGGTAATGCTTCACCTGTTGAAAGCTCACTTTGGAAGTCTTTGAAAGAGTTAATCTCTACATCATGACTGTCTATAAAACAAGAAGCCAGGTTAACAGAAATCCACAGTTCTGTGAGGAAATCGTGCTGGACTTCTCTTTTACTCTGTATGAATGATGGACTGTAACACTATAGGTGAGGCTTTTCTATCATTTTATTGTCTGAGAGCACATTTCAGAATGCAGAAATGTTCATATTAAAATGTAACTTCAGTGTATGTCTTATCAAAAAGGGGAAAAAAGTATGGGACCCATATGAAGTGCCTTTGTAGATTGAAAATAATATTTTCATGTTTGTTTGTACCTACAGCACTGGAGATGCTTGTCTTTTCTTTCATGGTTTTTATGTTCTTACCAGTACAAGTTCATATGAATGGTGAGTCAGTGCCCTCTAATTACAAAGATGAGATAAGAAAGCTTTAGTTTAATACTTATTATAAGTAATAAGTTAATACTTATTATTTTATGATTTTGTGATTG
The DNA here is from genome assembly GCA_027422405.1 of Ptychobarbus kaznakovi. Lineage (NCBI taxonomy): Eukaryota > Metazoa > Chordata > Actinopteri > Cypriniformes > Cyprinidae > Ptychobarbus > Ptychobarbus kaznakovi. Next base: position 12,459,646 of record CM049814.1, on the reverse strand, counting down.
TTTATATTGTGTTTTCAGAATATAATACAGACATGCCTAGCAGTATAACAGCACTGAGCGGCTCTTGTGTGCAGATACCTTGCACATTTGATGCACCAGACAATATGTTGAAGAACGCAGAAAGTATATTTGGCTGTTGGATAAAGAAGAACCATGCTTTTCTCCAGCCAGATAGTTTGGTGGTTTTTAATGGAAGTACGGATATCATCAAAGGATTCAGTCATATAAAGATACTTGGAAATCTTAGTCAGCGTGAATGTACGACTGTTTTCTATGATGTCATGAAGAATCATACAGACAATTACTACTTCCGGGTGGAAATCAAGAATCCAATCCAATCCGAAAAGTAATTGGGATTACACATACAAATACAATCCCATTAACATTTCTGTCTCCGGTAAGTGGGATCTTCACTGTAAACTATATTGTTCTTTTATATGAAATTACTCTGGGATTTTGATATATAATCATCATTGACAATTTAATGTGTTCATCACCAATTTCTAACCTTTATCACGTCTTTTAATACTGTCATTATTCTCATGCTCATTATTCATATTCACGTTCTCACCTTAAATTGGTAAAATGCCTAAAGTTTTAAGATGATTCAGACACTAGACTTTTAGTAACTTGAGTTCGTGAAAGAATTGTGGGATTTTTCCCTTGTTAGAGGGTCTATAAATCCCCATGACAAAAGACATTAGCAAAAACAATAATGCACTGTTAAATTAACAGAATAGAAACTTAGTAATATCTGAACTAAGATCAATGGTTTCCCATAATTAAGACAAAGTATTTGTTGTGCGAAATTGGCTTACAGACTACTGCAATTGCAATAAAGATAATTTTTATAGCTTACCTGAAGCTCAGATAATGCACCATACTGTGATGAAATACAATAATAGTGATTGTTTTAAAGTGCTTTTATACAACAGTTCAATAAAATAGAAGTTAACTTAAAGGGGCCATATGATACAAGATCATTATTTTGTGTATTGGGTGTAATAGAATATTTGCTTGCTTTAATGTAAAAAAAAGAAAAAAAACACGTTATTTTTCACTTAGCCATGTGTCCCAGTGTGCATGCTATCTATCCTAAACTCTATGTGATAGAAATGTTCAATACTATTTTGGGCAGATATTGTGGATAGTATGCACATTGGGACGCAGGGTTATACCAAAGACTATAGAAATACTCCGGAGCAGTTCAATCCTTTAATCTGACTGGTTGACAATCGTTCGAAAGTGTGCAATTATTTTCAAGAAAAAGCACAATTAAAGTAGTTCCAGGCAGGTCTTGACCGCATTACATGTCCATATCACTTTGTAAAATGATTTCAGTTACTTCAAAGGTTTTATCAGATCTGGATTGCTCATCGCGTTCTAAACTGCCATCAGGCGGTGAAGCCATCAGAAGTGTTTGAGCGGCCATCTTGCTATTCCCTACCGAGCAAAAACATTGACCTAAAATCACCTGATGCGAAGCATATCAATCACACATGATTAGTTTTTAAGATGTGTATCTAAATAATTTTTTACTTCAGATGTTATCTGCAATGTTTATGGTCTTGGTCAGGATAAAGCAGTATATTGAAGTCGTTAAGGTGGGTGTGCTGCGCATTTGCCAACACAGGTAACTGATCCAACACAAAATATTTCAGTATATAAGCCTACACAATTATGCAGAAAATATTAAACATGAACATATCTCGGTATTGGTGTCTGAATTTGATTCGAATACAATGAATAAGCCTCTATTGAAATTCAAAGCTTACCATGCATCATTTGGAAACAGCTTCGTGTATTAAAGTCTGTACAATATGTAGTCGCATAAAGCATAAATATTATTTCAGAATGAGCACTTTGTCATTTGTAATGTTGAGTACCCAGTGTATATCATGTTCATCTGATGTTCGCTACTGTAATGTATGAACATGACTGTTTAATAAGCAGGGGAAATTACCTACATTAAATAAATAACCGTTTACATGCTTAGGACTTTTGTGCTGTACAAAAGTATAGGGATATTCCAGATATAAAAAATGCTGACTTGTTAGATGATGTTTACTCAATTAAAATTATATGATTTCCTATTAATTTAATAGAATGTATGGGAATCCTGGGTAATACCACTATGACGGTGCAGTGTCTTCACTTTTATGAGGTCATAAGCAGTTCTCTGGTAGAGATCAGTGGTCTTTATCAGTGGTCTCTGTTCCTTTTGTTCGATCTGAATTAGGTAAAAAGGCTTTTTTGTACGCAGCTCCGTCTGACTGGAATCTTCTGCAATCGACATTGAAATTACAAAATGTATATTTGGCAAATGGAAATTGACTCAACGACATGTAACTGTTTTTAAGTGTCTCTAGTCTGTCTGTGTTGTAATAACTTGTGATGAAACTGATGTATTGCTGTCCATGTTGGCCAGAACACTCCTGCAAAAGAGATTTTTAATCTCAGAGAGTCTCTTCTGGTTAAATAAAGGTTAAATAAAAAGAAATAAATACAGCTTACAATAGCAAAAAATAAGAAAATAACAAAGACATATAATGAAAAATGACACATTATTTCCATATCTTTGCTAAAAAATTACTTTTTATTATGTATGGAGAGCATTCGCCTGCTCTCTATACCTTATCTCTACCTTACAAATGCATGTACGAAAAAAAAGAGTTCACAGAAATGTGTTGCCAATGCTGCTCTGACGATTTTATTGGTAAAATATATTAGTAACTTTAAAGCTACATGACATTTCTCACTAGTGAGGTAATGATGGTGTTCTTGAAGCTGATGAACGTACAGTTTTGCTGTTAATAGAGATGCTGCTGCCAGACACGGTTGAGAGATGCACAATGGTTTGCATCATGGCCGCATCACCACCTCAGATGTGCATGACCTGTCGTCAATTATTCCTTTCTTCCTTCTTAAAGACAGTATTTACCATTTACTTCGTCTATTTTCACTCCAACTATGAACATTATTTAAAATGGAGCCACCTAAGAGTCAACTATTGTGTCTCTGAAAAATACAGCTTGTTGTTTTTTCATGAATCGTTTTGTTTCAATGAATTATCATATTTGAGCAAAATGTTTGAGTGAACAATTCAATGAAAAAAAAACAGCTACTCCTTTTATTCCATGAATCAGTGTTTTTGATTGAATCGGTCAAGTAAATCATTCAAATGATTCAAGTACTTACTTATTACTCACTTTTTTGCCACCTACTGGTGTACTAGAGTAACAAGCAGAGCAATTATATTTCATTTAATAATACTTTATACAGTGCACTCTTACCTTGTAGATATACCGGAGCCTCCCATCCTTACACCCACTGATCTGCAAGAAGTGATGGAGGAAACAGCAGTCAATCTGAGCTGCTCTGCTGAAGCCCCCTGCCCCAAACAACCTCCTACAATATCCTGGTCTAACATCCCTGAATCTGCCCACATTACAACACAGTTACAGGAGAAACCTGATAAAACCCAGTCAGTGTTTTCATACATCACCTTCAAAGCTTCATACAAAGATCACAAGAAGAACATCACCTGCACTGCTACATATCCAAGAAATACATCTGATGCCTCAACTGAGAGCACCATGACGCTTAAAGTCCTATGTAAGAATTTGAGTTATTTTGCACTTTCACAAGCATTATTATGTTCAGATGTGTAATATTATTATGTCTAGTTTACCTACAGATGTTTCTTTTGCCCTAAAGTTTCTCCAAAAGAGACTCACATCACCATCAATCCATCTGATTCAGTCTCTGCTGGTACTAATGTGACTTTGACTTGCAAAAGCAAAGCCAGTCCAAATAAAATGAACTACACCTGGTACAAACGTGGACAGGAGAAAGAGCTGGATTTTGGAGAACAACTGACCTTTAATGTAAATAGGATGAGTGGCGGCTGGTACTTTTGCACAGCAAAGAACATACATGGTAATCAGACGTCAGAAGAGATCCAGCTAATTGTGTCAGGTGAGTTTAATTCGACATATTCCATTACTATGTATATAGATACTTAAATGAATGATCATCATGGGTAGCTCCAGTTTTATGACTGAACTATATTTTTACATTCTGTGCACAGCCTACTGAACCAACTAATTTTACTTAATGTTTTCAATCTGGTTCAGCTTCATCAGAAAAATCATTGTCTTTACTCATTGGCTGTGCAGGAGGAATTTCAGCATTTCTGTTTATATTGCTTCTGGTATCAATTATCCTAAGGTAAGCACAGTTAGATGGCGCTTTTGATTCTTTTTTAATCTCCACTGTCCAAATGATTGTAATTGAATGGAAAAAAGCGCAACCAGCCTTCAGAATAAATATTATTTAGCTTTGAAACATAAAATCTGGTGTTCACAATATGGAGGTCTGTTTTGTATTATATGGATTTCTGCATTTCTTTATTAATACAGAGTGCAAAGAGTAAAGGCGTCCATTATTAGGGAAACTGACATCTCAGATCAGGTATGATCAACACTCTTTTAGCAAATAATTTTCGGTTATTTCAAACAGGAAGTGCTGTAAAAAGCAGATATCAATACTCTACCATTCATTTTACTGTAACGGTTTATTATGTACAGAAACAAAAGACAATGGATCCACAGAAAATGTCATGTATTATTTTTTCCTCTTTCAGGGTCAGGAACAACATATGCAGATCAATTCCATTTACAATAATAGTGCTTTTGCAAGGAGTGAAGAGCTAGAGATGCCAAAGGATGAGAATGAAATCCATTATGGACAGATTGACTTTTCCAATCCCCAAACCAAAATCGCCACAGCGAAATGCTCAGGACAAGAGACGATATATGCCGAGGTCTGTGGTTCAGGGAAAGATTAGTTTGCATTAGAATAAACAGCTTATGGGTGAATTGTATAAATGTAGTATATGCTTTGGCCTGTGTCGGTGCATTGTCATCCAATAAGGAAATATACTTTTTAATGAATACATTTTTTTTTAGGTATTAAGTTCTTTATTGTAGGCTTCATAGAACAGATTTAGTATCGTTCATCCATCCTTTCTGAGGAAAACTTTTCTGCATAGTGATTCCAGAGTCTTCCAGGTGTTTAAATGCCACATCTGAAGTATTCTGTAATTGTAAAACTTTTTTCACTTGTCCTGTTACTTCTCTGCTCCAAGTTTTCTTCATTTATTCATTCAAAAATCTGATTATGACCCTAACCCTGATTATCACTCTAAACTAGTACCAGGGACTAGTAGCATTTTTTAAAAGTGGCATTTGGTGAAAGCAAATATATTTGTATGCTTTTATGGTACATTTTGTTTATTGTTATTTTTCATTGTTGTTTTCAAGTAAAAAATAAATAAAAATCTAGCACATATGGAAAGTTTGAAGTGCTTCCTATAAAATTTAAATGCTCAAAACATTATTTTTTGAATGAAGTTGAATATTTAACTGAGAAGATGAATTATTCTAGCTAGTGGTTCCCAACCCTGGTCCTGGAGGCACCCCAACACTACACATTTTGCATGTCTCCTTTCTCTGATACACCAATTTCTGAGTTTGGAGTCTCTACCAGTGGTTTTCAAACCTGTCCTACAAGCACCCATGCCCTGCACATTTTGAATGTCTCCTTTATCAGACACACCTGATTCAACTCATCAGCTCATTAAGAGAGACTGCACGACCTGGATTGGGTGTGTCTGACAAGGGAGACATACAAAATGTGCAGGGCAGGGGTGCTTGCAGGACAGGTTTGAAAACCACTCCTCTATACCAGGGATCCTCAAATCATGACCATTCCTGCAGAGTTTAGTTCTAACCCTAATCAAACACACCTGAGCATGCTAATCGGAGTCTTCAAGATCATTAGAAAATCACAGGTAGGTGAGTTTGATCAGGGTTGGAGCTGAACTCTGCAGCAGATTGGACCTCCAGGGAAATATTTGAGGAACCCTGGTCTAGGGGGTTACAGAGCGGAAGTAACAAAGTTAAAAGATGTGATTAAATAAGTGAACTTTGAGAAATCTCCTTTTCCTCTATATCCCAGCTCTTATCACTTTCACCAATGACACTTCCCATAAAGGTTCACACAAAACCCTCTATTTAACACCATACTACAAAAGAATACCAAACACCGGAAATATACTTAAGTGTTTTATTAAGGGCTTAACATAAACCAAAAGAATAATATATATTGTAAATATACAATATCAGGGCAGTTAATCAACTTAAATAACCAAAGTGTCAGGAGAGAGCAAATGCCAAAATAACGAACAAAACAGTCTTTCTAAAGGTTATAACAAAATAACTTCCCTGGCAAAATAAAAAATAAAAGACTATAATCTTACCTCTCTCTCCCTGACTAAAGAAGAAACTGTTGAAAAGTTTAGAAGAGAATAAACCCAAATAAATCGGCGCCGGCGTGGGGGATGACATCAAAGTACAGCGGGAGCCATTAAAAAGCATATCCTCTTGAGACCCCTCCAAAAAATGTTTGTGAATTTAGTATTTTTTCATGTCATTGTCATTATAAAACACACCATCAGATTTTAATTGGATTATTATTATTGGATTTTAATGGATTTATTGCCACTTTCCTTACACACCATATTTAACAAACGTATACACATCAGTGTGTACTATTTAACAAAAGTCTTTTTTGCTAGTAATTAATTTAAATGGCTGAAACCAAAATGTATGTGGTTGAAACACTGGAAACGCGAAAGCACGTTTGAATTTGTGAATGTTCTAAATACACCAGTGATCGTCAGCATCAAATCGTTAAAATTAGGGATGTTCATTTCCATTTTTCCTAACCTACAGCTGACGCTCGTTAACCGATTATTTGTTTTCCGGGGATTTATTTTACATGTGCAAAAAACAGCAAATGCACCTGCTGCTCAGCAAAAATCAGCAAACGCACCTGTTTCAACCACTTTTTTTATAGTGTTTACATTGTAGGCTACTCTAAAAAAGAATGGTTATTTTATGTCAACATTTATTTAAACATATTTTAGTGTTTGGGTAGTTTTTATGTAACCCAGCTCCTGACAGTACAGTCGCAATAGTCCTGTTTGCATGGATCATTGCTGGCCGGGCTTCAGAACATCATTTATCGTTTTATCCCCTTCTTAGAACAACTCTAAGCAGAACAGCCCACAGGAGTATTTAAATAACACTCGGGAACTTCCCTGGGCCTACGTTTTATTTCCTCCCTGGCTTCCCCTTCAAAAGGATCATACAAAAAGTGTGCATCACTAAGGGGGAAGTGGCGAACACGCATACACATTAACATGCTATTGCCATGTTTTAGCATGTGGTTAGCATGATTTAACTAACATGATTCAACTATGTTGCTAACATGATGTTGTATTCATCTCAATCAGCTCCCTTCAGTATTTAGGGCACTTTTAAGGGTTTTAAGGGCCCTTTAAGGGGTCTCTCAATCGGAAAATCCTTTCAGTGCACTGGAACATTTGCTCCCTGAAAAATACCACAATGTACCACAAAAACATGATAAATATAATGACATGCGATAGGAGATTTGAAATGACAAATCGTGTTTAAAAAAAAATAAATATATATCTCATCATAAACACCCATTACTAGACAGGTAGCGAACACATCTAGTTAAAGGGATAGTTCACCCAAAAATTGAAATTATGTCATTAATTACTCACCCTCATGTCGTTCCAAACCCGTAAGACATTTGTTCATCTTTGGAACACAAATTAAGATATCTTTGATGAAATCCGAGAGCTCTCAAAGAATTGTTGAATAAAGTCGTTATTTTTGTTTTCTTTGCACACAAAACGTATTTTTGTAGCTTGATAAAATTACGGTTGAACCCCTGATGTCACATGGACTATTTTACCGATGTTCAAAATCTAATTTGTGTTCCAAAGATGAATGAAGGTCTTACGGTTTTGGAACAACATGAGGTGTGACCCGTGTTGGCAAAATGTGTGGGAATGCGCACAGGCTGATTTTGAGCTACAGACAAAAAAGCATTTTTTTTTTTTTAGTTTAATTTCAGGTTTTCACAAGATGAGTTCATTAAGCCCGCGTTTAGTGATCCCAATGCTCTAAATTCATTAATTACTATTGAGTATTTCATAAATTAATTACTAATTGGCTTGTTTCTCACGCACTCGCGCACTGAGTGACATATGAATCATAAAAAGGCCTTTGCGACAGCACGTGACTCAGATCAATATACATATACTGTATACACAGAATTAAGTAGGCATTTCACACAAACATGATCTGTTATGTCTTAAGTGAACTTTTGGGGAATTGTTGGAAAAAACATCTTATGTGTAACATTATATTAGATCCGTGCAGGACTTACTATAGAACCTATAGGCCGTCTGTCTCATTAATGTTAATCTAACGATAAAAGAAAGAGATCGCTGCTCTTGATTGGACTGCTTTTGCAGTTTTAATAATCAATTTATTTGTAATGAACACACTGAAGTTATTTTTACATTTGATTATTTGTCTTTCTTACTTGAATGCTTTTGTTTAGATGTAAAATGAAAAAGTAGTGTATGCTTATTTGTTTCTTTCTAATATTTGTTCTACTGTTGTTGTTGTTTTTCATCTGTTCTTATTTTTAGTAACAAAGATAGAAAAATTGTATATTGTGATCAGTAATATAGTAATTAATATTAAGAAAGAAAGTGGAGGAAACAATGCAATGTTGATAGGTGATTTTGCTTTGGAAACTTCAGAAAACTTATTTTTCTCAGAAATGAGTTTGCTGACTCAATCGAATTTTCAACAAATCATATACCATTTTGAAGGCCATATATCATTTTGTATTAAAATAAAAATAACACATTTTTGAAAAATGTATTGTGAGTCATTTTGCCAGCACGCGTCACATTTTTATTTTGGGGTGAACTGTCCCCTTAACATTTAGAATTAATATTCGGCTAAAATGTTGTAAGGACATGTAACAGAACGATGTGTTTAAAGAGAATAAAAATAATATAAAAAATAAATATTAGTCCTGCCTGTCATTGATTAATTCCAGCAGTGACTTTCTTAAAGGATCATCGGATGCAAAATTTACTTTTCAAGTTGTTTGAACATAAATGTGTGTTGGAAGTGTGTGTCCACATCCATCCTATAATGATAAAAATCCACCCAGTGTTTTTTTTTCTTCTTTTTTTAAATCAGGCTGTTCTGAGATTCCTGTCAGAATGACGTAGTTCTGTACAGACCGCTCCCACGATAGTTGATTGACAAGGCCGTTTTACCTTAGACCCGCCCCGAGTGAACTGAGTGAGCTGTAAACAATCCGACCGACTCCGGTGAAGGGGAAGACAAGATGTCTCAGATTAAGCGATTTAAGTGTTTAGTTGTTGGATGTAATAATGAATATAGCAGCCGTCATTTACACCCAACATCTGAGCCGCTGAAGACGCAGAGGGTTAAAGTTATTTTCGCTTTGAAGTGAATGCACCGATCCCCAACTTGCCTAAATACGTTTATGTTCACGTGAATCATTCATTATCCAGCTTCATCTACAGAAGAAGTGAGTATAACGTTTTTTTATGAATCTTTGCAAACCAACTTTCCTAATAACTTGCTAGTTGGCCAGCTTCGCTGCTAAAGTAAACAGTACCGCTTGTCACCCCACGGAAGAGAGGGGCGTGGTCAGCAGAACTCATTGGCATTTAAAGCAACATGGACTAAAAAACAGCTTGATGAAAACAGAGCTGATTTAGACAGGGTAAAGAAGATATTTTTTACATTACCATTGAGAATTTTTAACCAAAGTATGCTATAGACTTTTCATTAAGACCCTAAATAATCATATCAACTTGTGGAAATGGGCATTCAATGACATGATTTAATACCCATTTAAGATTTTATCCAAAGCACCAATGGGGAATACTGTTTAAGAGGCAAACAAACAGAGGAAGTAGCAATTTTCAAATAAATACAAGGGGGAAGGAGAGAAAGATTATTTTTTCAGTATTTGGGTAGTTATATGTTTTACTTTTGTGTTACCCAGCCCATGGGTCAAATGTAACAACCTATTAGAGTTATTGTAAAGAAGTTTTGACAATGTTTGGGTAGTTTTTTAGTGTTACGCAGATCCTGAGTTATTAAAACTCTAGAGTAACTTTAAAATGTAGTCCATGGCAGGATTTTGTATGTTATGTATTAAAGCATTTTTTGGGATTAGGCGTTTTGAAATTTTGTTATGGTAAATCTTCTGGAGATTTAACTTCCACACTATGAGCCATAAAATCTATTTTTCTCTCAATTATTGTTCGAGGCAAGGAGTAAGCGCCATCACATTTATAATAATAATAATAAAATTAATAATAATAATACAATTAATGAATTGAAGCATTCCTTCGGTAAATACAGGTTTGTGTAAATTTTTATTTTTCCTTGTGGTGATTGATAAAATCGTTTCTGTGCTGTATATCAATAATAATAATGTCATGTTTGTGTGTGTTTGTATCAATTTTGTCTGTCTATGCTGTTCTTCCTGTGTGAGAGCAACATACAGGCGCACGGTGTGAATCTTTCTGTTTTCACTAAACAAACATCGCTTGGCTCTTTGTGCAGTCGGCACCCAGAGAACATCTTATTGCGTGATGAAGAGTAGTTTGGTGGTTTTTGATGGAAGCTCAAACATAATCCGATACTTTGCATAAAATAATTGTTTTCTATGATGTCTATTATATTTATAAAGATACAGCTGCTCTGCTGAATACTAATACTTTGGATGTTAAAATATAAAACCCAATCAGTCCTCGTTTCATACAAAGAGCTGTTTACTGTTTGTTTTGGGCAGGTTGTATTTGAGCTTTTGTGTTAGGCAAACGTTTGTGTAGTTTTTTAGTGTTACTGTACATTTCGTCAATGAGTGAAGCATTTTTATTTTATTGCGTTTCTGTGCTGTAGGGCGGCGGTCTTCGCTTGCGTCGGTCTTATCGTGATGAAGAGTCGTGAGATTATATTTATAAAGATACAGTTTTGGATGTTAAGATATGTCCCGCCTGTTTGTTTTGGGCAACACGACTCCAGCGCAGGGCGGCGGTCGGGCCCGCGAGAGCCGGGCGCGAGAGCCAGCGCCGTTACGGTGGAAACAGAATTACAGAGTGGTCCATTTACTCGTGAATTACGTCTGTTTAATGTTTAATCTTTACTTCTAATGCTTGTTAAACGATATTAAATGGGCAATGTGTATATAGCTTACATAAAAAAACGAGATAAACAATTCTGTAAATGAGAAATAAAGGAAGTTATCACGTAAACCAGTGGTTATACATTTTCATTAGTGGTGTTCCCTGGGAATCAAACCCACAACCTTTTGTATTTTACAAAAGGAACACAGGAAGTTTAGAGGATTTAAATGAATCTGTACCCCTTCCCCTTAACCCTTGATTTTATGCATAAAGTAAAAAAACCCCTTAAAACCAAGAAGAAGCTGGTATCAAGAGAGTATAATAATTTATTTAAAATCAAATGGATCAACCATATATATATTTGCATTATGATGCTATTTTTTCACGGTTAATTGCTGGTTTGCATAAAGAGAAAACATAACCCAATTTACTGGGTCGCTTCTGGTGAAAATGAATCCCAAATGTGTTCTGTCCTATATTTACCCAGCTTTATTTTATGCATAAAGTAAAAAAAAAAAGCTTATTATAATACAAATGGTTTAAAAACAACCCAAATTAACCCAATTTACTGGGTTTAATCCCAAATGTTTTAACCCAGTGTTAAAAACAACCCAAATTGGGTTGTTTTTAACCCAGTGTTTTTCAGTGCAATAAATACATCTGATGCCTCAACTGTGGAGAAGCACCGTGATGCTACGAATCCAGTGTAAGATATTTAGAGTTGTTTTGATATTTCATAAGCCTTATTACGTTTAGATGTGTAATATTATGATGTCTAGTTTACCTTCATGTGCTTCGATTTTGTCCTAAAGTTCCTCCAAAAAAACTCACATTACCATCGATCCATCTGATTCAGTGTCTGTTGGCACAATGTAACTTTGACCTGCAAAAGCAAAGCCAGTCCATCAAATGACATGATCTTCTCCTGGTACAAATGGGGAGAGTCAAAATGACTGGATTATACAGAAAAAATGACCTTTGGTGCAAATAAAACTAATACAGGCTGATACTTGTATAGCAGAGAACAAATATGGCATCCAGAAGTCAAACGAGATCCAGCTGATTGTGGCAGGTGAGTTTAATTCAGGAATTCAACATGCCAATTATAATCAAAATTCTGTTTTATAACTTGACCTCATCTCATATTGTCTGAAGTCTACTGAATAACATGTCTTTATTTATGTTTTATCTGCCACCGGGTCATTTTAGGTTAATTCGAATAATCCATGCCTTTGATTGCAGGCTGTGTAGGAGCAGTCTGAGCTGTTGTTGTTTCTTCTGGCAACATTTTTAGGAAGGTAAGCAAAGACTAAATATGATGTTCCATAAGTGTTTATATTTTGATTTATGAATTTCCTATTGGTAGGGTACAACAGGCAAATGCATCCAGTGAATCCAATGCTAGGGAACCAGACTATTTAGATCAGGTATATTCTATGCTCTTTTAGTGGATTGCATTATTGTGGTTACTAACTTATTAACTTTTTTTGCCTTATCATTGTCTTACACGGCTTGACACCATTTATGTTAATGATTTCATGAGAAGAAATAATGGCAGACCACGTAATGACAATCACATAATCCTCTATGCAGCGATTGACTTTTCTCCTCTTCAAACACCTGCAACGGTGAAATGCCACTATTACTTCAAATCAGAATCATAAACAAGTTATAAAAATGAACAGAATATGTCACCTGCTTGGATAATATACAAATGTGTTGTGAACAAATAATACCACCACAAGCAGGGTCAGAACATTTCTTGCAAAATAATAAAGCAATAGCACTCACTGCTCTTTGTTAATTTACCACATATGAAGTAAGAATGCTCATTTACAGCATCAGTGTTTGTGTGGATCATCTAAATCACATGATCAACTATTTTGTTTCATCATTATGTACTTCTGCTTTGTATTAGCAACACACTCTGCACTTCTGTTCTTTACAGACTGATTCATACATTTACTGATAGTTAAAACATGGTAACCACAAATTAACCATGGCTTTGCTACAATAACCATAGTTTAACCATGGTATTGGTAGAAGGTGGTCATACAAATGGTAAAATACAAAATCCTTGGTTACTACACTTTCACTATAATAAATGGTTAATTTTATAATTATAATAATGGTTAATTTTCATAAGGGAATTAAAAAATGTTAAATCACTGAAAAGGTGTTTTATAGTAACATTAAAACCAAGTGCAGAGATGCAGATAAAAATGTAAAACTGTCAATAGATGAAAATGGCCTGGGCGCCGCAGTGTCGGCTGCCACTGCTCCAGGTGTGTGTGCACTTGGATGGGTTAAATGCAGAGAACACATTTCACTGCTGGTTATACTCTGTATAATTGTGTATGTGACAAATAAAGCTAATCTGAGCTTAATAATAAAATGGAATTTAGGAGGGTTAAAATTGATGTACTACTCATGAACTGAGGAGGGTTCAATACAGTATGTTAATATGCTGCAATGCCAACACAATATAAAAAAAAACATAAAATACAAGTAGTCATTTTTTATTTGATTTAAGTATATTAATTCCTGTACTTTTAAGTTCTGAAAGAATTATTGGTAATACTTTATTTGTAGGCGTTCTTGTTGCATGTTACATTTACTTACTATTATAATAACAATAAGTTATGCCTAATTACATGCAAGTGAAACTAAACCAAACCATAATCCTAACCCAAACCATATAGTAAGTATGTTGTTAATTAATATTACTCCATACTTAAATGTATACATACACTGCAACAAAGTGTAACCAAATTATATTTGTAATCCACGTTTTTGTCACTGCGCTTACTGTGCTCCTGGCGCTGAAACATCGACATCAATATCAAATGTCACTAAAACTACACTGGTGATTCAGTTATTTTGTTCAAAGAATGAAAAAATGACTGACAACTGATCAGAAATGTCTATAATGTTGGCTTGTCATCCAGTCATGTAATCATTGTGTTACATACTGTTCACTGAGAAAAAAAAAATGTATTGATTTGTTTTTTTATATGTATGACATTGTTTCTTGCCGTTTTTGAGCTGCCATTTTATTTATAATATCTGTATATATTTAACATTTCGATTTGATTTATTTCATGATTCGAGTTATGCTAATGTGTATTTATTTAATGTGTATTTACACATTAGTACAATTTCTACATAAAATTCAGCAAAACATTTCTTTGTGGTTTTTATAAGGTTCTGTAAATTGAATATCGTAGTTGTAAAATACAATGACACATTTTGATTGTAAATATTAAGATGTTTATAAAATGATCAGTTATTAATTATCAACATTAGCAAGATTTTCATTTATTAATTGATATTGTTAAGGTAAAACTTTATTTTACAGTGTCCTTGTTACACATGCATGATACATGCACTTACTATAGTAATAACAGTAAATTATGCTAGTAAGTAGATTGATCATTAATTACACAGTACTTAAACATAATTATACTGTAACAATGACATATTACAACAATAAAGTCTAGCTGTTGTTATTCTATGCTCTGTTATAGTCTCTGATGACAGCGACATCTAGAAGAGCAAAAGGAAAAGGAATTCCAGGAATAGAAGACGAGTTTATATCTTGAGCAAGTGTCTGAGAATTTAGACAATTTCCTTGTTTCAAAGCTGTCTGAATTTTGTCTCTGTGTGTTGCGTGTTTGTGGGTTTTAAGTGCTGCAGCCTCCTCCCACACAAGTCACAAAGACAGTGGTTTCTTGACAAATTGAAATGTTTTGTGAGTGACATGAGTTACATCTTTAAACGGCATGCAGTTATTAAATTCTTTACACTTTGCTACATTTAATTTACCATGCTCTAAACAACATTAGATTTAACTTCTCTGACCACGTTATAGAATACAACAATACACGTTATAGAATACAATCCAAATTAGTTTGGATTAAAACATCCAAGTTCATGTTTCATTCAATGTTAACAGCATATGAAAGTATGTAAGAAAAAGTGTTGAGGACGGACGTTGAAGATCCCGATGAAGATGTTTATTGCAGCATAGCAGTGACAAAGTACATGTTGTACCTTGGGTTCAACGGAGTTGGAATGAACCCTCAACATCCTAAGCTCCAACATTTTATACTGTATTACATTCATCTTCCCACTCAACATGTAAATTAAGTTTAGTTTTAAGTGTAAATTGTGGATAACAGTGAAAGTGATAGCATTCCGTTCCCACATCTTTGATAGACTTTCAGGTGAGAACAACCAAATGTTAAGGTGATACGATTAAATAGAAAACCTATCAGTTGTTTCCCTTACCCTTTTGGTCTGCAGATGGTTCTCGATGGCCTTCTGCCGTTCCCATGCTATAAGTGACGAATTATCACTCCGGAGATACTAATTACATATTATTTAAAAGGAAAGAACCATCTATATGATAATTAAGCAATTTGTAGTGGAGCAAATTACTGTCTGCCTCGACCAGCTTCGAGGCAGACAATAATTAGTGTATATTGGGCAGTTTTATTTAACAGTAACAAGAAAAGACTTAAGTTAACATTAACTTTAAGGAATAAAATGCTGAATATTTCATCAAAACTTGGTCATATTTTGATAAACTGTGGTGATAGATCACCCATTTAACGTTTATTTCATGACTGAAGAAACAATGTATTTTTTATACATCTTGGGTGGACAGTGTTACTTTGTCAAGTTCTTCAAATTGATGTTTAAAATGTGTTGCAATGGAAATGATCTTCTGCTTTTGTGAATGCCTGCACTGTTGTGTGGTAAGGTTTCTTCTCTATTTTGTAAAATTATGAGTTATTTGTAACAAAGTAGATATCTGTAGTAAACGTCTTTCACCTACAGCTTTTATTTGGCAGTAATAGAGATTTAATTGATTGGAATGGTTTCACAACAGGCTTTGTAAGAATCTGTAATAGCTGCCTTCTTGGCAAATGTCTTGAAACGTACTCGGTTACTATCGTAACCTCGGTTCCCTGAGATATGGGAACGAGTACTGCATCGAGAATTTTTTTTTTCCTCTTCAACTGAAGCCTATTTCAATCACGCAGTTATAACTGCTGGTCGATTGGTTCGTGTAGGATTAAAAAACGAACCAATACACGGCAGTGGCGAGCGAGCCAATGGCTATGCAGCCCGCCATAGCCCGCCAACATGGGAGGGGCGTCTGGCTATATAATCAGCTGCCCTGCCACCGCATCTCAGATTTCCTCAAAGTAAGCAACGGAGGCGTGCAGCTCATATCATGGCCAGGAACGCAGTACTCGTTCCCATATCTCAGGGAACCGACGTTTCGATAGTAACCGAGTACGTTCCCTTTCGATATTTCACTCGTACTGCGTCGAGTATCGACATTGTATGGAACCAGTCCAATCACGCCGTGCTATGATGCGGAACGACTCGAAACCAAGACTAACATGGGATTAGGCCCAGAGGAGTTAATAGAATACACCAAGCACATGGTGAGCCCTGAGGGTCATCCGTGGCCTGGGTGTCGTCCGTAAGTGATACCAGGTGTCCTATATAGTTATGGACAGACCAAGCAAAGAGGGGCTTGAACAATGTTGGTCAAGTGAACCCGGAAGATTGCTACTTAAGCAGAAAGGACTCTGGCCTGCAAGGCAGGGACATCCAGTTTGTAAAACTTTACAAATGTGGACGGCGAGGTCCAGCCGGCCGCCTCACAAATGTCTGAAAAGGACACCCCGCTAGATCATGCCCAGGAAGAGGCGCTGCCCATGGTGGAATGGGCTCTGACTCCAATGGTGCACTACGACCCCAAGGAGGAGTATGCTAATGTGATAGCATCAACTAACCACCTAGAAATTCTCTGCTTTGTAGCAGGGCAACCTTTAGCGTGGTTACCGAAGCCAACAAAAAGCTGTTCTGACTATCTGTATGAGGGAGAACGCTCAATGTATACTTTCAGGGCCCTGACGGGGCAGAGCAGGGACTCCTGATCTGTATTCAACAGGTTAATAACACCGACATTGATATGTCACCATTGCCAGAAACATGATCAATGAACAGATTATTTCTGATGATGAAACACTCATCGTGTTTTATGAAGAGACTGACTTCTCAAAGCAGCAGAACTACTGCATCACAGAAACACTCTTCAAACATGACGAAAACACAGAAATACAGTTTACTCAGCTGTGTTAGTATTTATGTGCTCAAATATACAGTTGGTATAAAAAAATCAGCATACCCCTGTACATTTTTTTTTAGATGTAAAACTTTATCTAAATAAAATAATATTAGATATTTTTAATCTTTAATGTAATGTTGAACATCAGGGGCCCGTTCTTCGTACGTTGTTAACTCAGTTAGCTGGATTTGCTTGTTTTCGATTTCACTTGATCTTGGATCATTTAGTTCTCCGAAGCTCATAGCAACAGGTCCGTAAGCTTAACCCTGCTTGGGAGCAGGCTTATTTCTTGTAAACATAATTAGATTGCATCTTTTTAAGCAGAATTGATACTTAAAATCTGTCCCAGCCACTGCTACTTTATTATAAGAGTACCTTACTGGTCCAGGGACAATAATTAAAAATAAAAATAATTTAATAGTTAATTTGAAAATAAGATACCAATGTTGTGTAGTCTATAAAACTATAGACACAGCCAGTTTTACTCATTGAAAGATTTATTAGTGATAAAATATTTACTTTATAATTGGACACACATGCTATACAGTTAATCTGAGTGGTGCATTAATTTGGGTGAAGACAGATATTATGGGAGGGGCTTGATGGAGCGCAGGAGATGCAGATAACATGATCTTTAAGAAACTGTAATTAATGCTGTTACGTAACAAATCTATTTCAAAGATAAAATTAAATGAATTGCTAATTACAACACTGAAGTAAAAATGTAAAGCTTACACAAATGCTAGAAATCATGAATATAGCCTAAATAATTGTGAATCGTGTAAAAAAATTACAAATAAATTAAAAACAGTGCACATTTCATTGATCTATTATAACATTTATGTAGTTTTATTCGCTTGGCTGTTTCCTTATAAAAGTTCAGAAATGTGTCAACTTTTTCATCAGGTGTCTTTTTTAATGATATGATGTCATTATGTTGCTGTCTTGCCGCCAGCCAATCGATGCATTGCTAATCATGGTCTCGAGTATTGATATATCTGCCCTTTTTGGGGAACGCGAGAACGTGCAGTAATCTTACACAACTTAATCCAGATATTTTAATCTAATACGAAAATTTGTTTGAAGAACCAAATTAGCCAGAGATCAGTTTTCAGGATTAGAAGATCTGGCATCTTTCAAATCATCTCAGATGTATTAAGCGAGGTGTGAAGAACGGACCCCAGGAGAAGGGTACAAAAGTGTTTTCAAAACAACAGCTGATTTAAACTGAATTAGTTTTGAATATAATTTGGCATTTATGTAGGCTGCTGCAAAAACAAAAATGTGACAAAAATATTTTGACATTTCTCACACTCTTATTAGGACGAAAACTTTCAATAAACCCAATGACAATGTTAAAATATGTTTGTAATGTGTTTATTACCCACAGACAGGATAATTAATAGATCATTTATTATGATGAAACACTTATCGTCTGTTATAAAGAGACTTACATCTCAAAGTTGCAAAACTACTGCATCACAAAGTGACACAGATGAGCTGTTCTTCATTGCCTTTCATTGTGAGAACTGATGCTGAAAAATGCATGTTTATTTTAAACATTATTATTGTGTTATAATTTGTGTCTATTATCTGTCATTATCTGTGTAATGGCTTATTTCCTCTGAGGAAATCGTGCTTTTGATTAACACTGTAGCAACCTAGAGACTTTCTGTTGACTGTTATTGGTTAAACTTTACACCACCTGAGATTTTATATAAAAAATACAAATGAAAGTCACAGTAAAGTATTTTCTCAGAATATAGTTTTAAATTCAGAAATTGAATACTAAGGACGATACGTTTAAAACGCTTATAAGCTGTAGTTCCTTTTTTAATGCAAGATTATAAATAGACTTTGACAAGCACTCTGGTAGCAGTTAAAAAAATTGTGTTAATTTTGTGTTGCACTGTTGCTGACTTATGTATCAGCTACAATGAGCACAAAGACAACAAAAGCTCCTCTGCAGTCAATAGATGTGCTCTTAATTGGTTAGTTTTTACAAACAAGCAGTTTCAGAATGTTTCAGTTGGCATAGATAATATAGATAATACAATGATATGCAATGAATGAGTGTGCAAATGCACTTTAATTAAGCTCAGCTGAATGAGTGTCCACGTGACTTTGATGTCACACTTATATTCTACAAATAATTGTAATTGTCAAGTGGTGATCAGAAAAAAAACAGCATTCTGACCATCTTCACATTTACATCGGGAAAAATAAGTCCTATGTTTTCAGTGCAAAAGTGTCAGGTCTCTTGTCAACTGAATTCTATTGTTGTGCATTGTCTTTCCTTTCTTCTTTATTCTTCAAACATGGGTGTTTAATCACAGAATGAGATTCCTAGTATCTCGTCCTGTAGTGCTGCTGGGAGGTAGCCTATTAGTCAGTGGTGTTTCACGTCAGTAAGATCTCATAGAGAGGAAGACATGAATTTCTGCTTTTCTTTGACTGCTTTGCTCTGAGGTAAGGATTTTCTCTTGCAAACGGACCGATTTTAAAATATTAAACATTAGAAAAATGTTGTACAGAAAGTTCACAACAATGCTTATTCATTTTTATAAAGATATTAATCGAGGAAGGGAGAATCTGCAGTTTGCATTATTGCACTATTAACTCTCAAACGTAAAGCAGAAATGTCTTTAGTATAACACACAAACATAAGGTGCAGTTCATGCCTATCAGATCAGATTCCCGCCTAAAGTATTGCAGTCATAGATAAAAAAAATAACATGCTTGAAAACTAAATTTAAAACGCAAGTAAAAATAAATTACACAAGATTTAAAAATGAAAGCAACATTTTCTGAACATCAAACAATGGTGATAGAAAAATTATAAATGTAAATCAAAAAATGTATAACACATCTTTTAAAATAATAAGCATGACTAAAAACTTTAAACACATTTAAAATCATATTGCATAAATGTGAAATATTAATGCAAAATTATCTGACTTTATCCAATTTATCTGATTATCCGCACAAAATCTAAATTTCCTTGTTTATATTTCTCTGTTCTTTTCTGCTCTCAGACATTTTCTGCTCATATTTAAATTTTTTGTAAGCTTATGCTTTTTTTCCCTTTGCTCTTGTTTCCACATTCTGGCTTGCTTCCCCAAATGTTGCGGTTACTGTGCGTTCACACCGGACACGGCGAGAGCATCAAAAGTCGCCCTGGCCGCCCTGCCAGCAACGCTGTAGAAAAATTTGTGGAAGCTCTGACGTAGATCGAATGCTTGTCTTGTATTTAAAGGGGCCGCAAAGCAAACAAGCTAGTTGATCTTGTGCAGACTGACCACAAGTAAGGTATAAGTTAACCTCGTGAAATATTTTAAATGTGAAAGTGAGAAATTGATCGATGTAAAGAACTTTATTGTAGTTACATGTTTGCTAACTAAATAAACCAATTAAAAGCCATTTGTGTTCATGGTTAAGTGCTAGTCTAATTTCAACATTACAGGAGACATTTACTAGCCTCTGTATTGTTTTGAGCAAATTAATTGAATTCCCGCTGAAAAACAAACATTCTAGCGGTAAAATGTCCCCTATAAATAGTGTTGCGCGCCTTCTTATCAAATTCACATCATGATGGATGATCAAGTTGTTGCGTTTGGTGTGGCATTGCTCTACCTGCGGAGAAGACGTCGGAGATCGATGTGGGTGCATGACATTCTCCAAGCCCGTCAGCAACTTGGGGAATATCACCGGCTCACCAGGAACAGCAACAATGTCAGACACCTTAGTCCACGCATCATTTTTTTATTTATGTCCCTGTACGCAAACAGGGACACATCATATATGATCGGGAAACCCGCCACAGCTTCTCCTCCATTTTGCTTGGGAACTAATGTGGTCGGAACCAAAGTTTACGGGCTGCGTTCTCTGGAATCCTTTCAAGCGGAGGACTTCTACATTCTGATTGGTTGCCACCCAACCGCGTCATAGCTCATTATCATAAAGTTGACCTGATTTCAACTCTCCTCGACGCTCTCATCGTCCAAAACGTGCCGCGCCGCTCTCGCCGGAGCTCGCCGCCGGCTCTCATTGAAAATGAATGACTTCCGGCCACTTTGACGCTTAGAGAGCGTCAAAATTCGCCCTGGCCGCCCTGCCAGCAACGCTGTAGAAAGATTTGTGGACGCTCTAACGCTCTGACGTAGATCGATTGCTTGTCATGTATTTAAAGGAGCCGCAAAGCAAACACGCACGTTGATCTTGTGCAGACTTATCACAAGTAGAGTATAGGTTAACCTCATGAAATATTTAAAATGTGAAAGAAAGAAATTGATTGATGGAAACTTGATTAATGCTAACGAAATAAAGCCATTTGTGTGGTGTGGCTTTTGTGTTCTTGGTTAATTTCAGCATGCAGTTTACTAGCTTTGGTCTTTAATTAACATTAACGTTCATTTGTGCGCAGCCTACATTACAAACTGTAATGTAATTGGTCAAATCTATGTTGTTTTGAGGAAATGAATAGCATTCCCGCTGAAAAACAAAGCGTTCTAGCGCTAAGATGCCTGGGAACTAATGTGGTCGGAACCAAAGTTTACGGGCTGCGCACAGTTACTGTGCGTTCACACCGGACGCGGCGAGAGCGTCAAAGTGGCCGGAAGTCATTCATTTTCAATGAGAGCCCCCCCCCAAAAAAAAACTTTTTTTAAATGCAGCAACATTAGTGAAATTAATTAACTCTTTACACCTAAAATGTATGAATTTTAAATAAAAGAGGGCAAAGGGCTGGTGTTTCTTCCAGGGTTTTAATCAGATACGCCACCAAGTTTAAATTTTTAACGAACTTTGGATATTTTAACATCTCATATTCAACACTATGCATAAAACGATTGAAAGACATTTCATGGTAACATTGCATGTTTCTGCTCACCCGCTCCCTTGTTGTTTATTAGCATTGATAATCCTAATAACATGTGAATATAATGTTGGCTACTTCAGAAATCAGAAAATAAGCACATCTAAAACATCTCTAACTTACCTTTATGAAAATGTCGAGGGTAAACAAACATAAACAGAGATATGTTGGCAAATATGATGATTTTGCGTTTCACCACTGAGACCCAGGCCATCCGATGCGGCAACCGATGCCTCTTGTTGTTTTGTCTTTTCTTTCAAGTGCGAGACCTAACATTTCCTTCTTCGTGGTGAGGTTTTGACCTTTTCAATCATGCCATTAACTATTGCAGACGTTAACACAACAAGAACGTACCATTTTGAAGCAAATTAAAAATACAATTCTCCAAATACAGAACACCTCGGCTTTGATACCGCACAAATGGCGGCAATACCCGCCATAAGATGCACATCGAGTGTGACGTAACCTGACAAAGACCGATATGCACCGGCCTCGTGAAGTCACCATTGTATCTGCCTGGCTCGCCCATACCTGACTGAAAATAATGCTGCATTGACGTGCTATTAGAATTATTGTAAATATGAGCTTCCTAGTCGGAAATTGGACATGGACAGCTATAGAGAGGCCTATTCGGCCAATTTCCGACTAGGAAAATCGTATTTACAATAATTCCGATAGCACGTGAATGCAGCACAAGTCTTATGGTTATCACTGTTAGGAGTTATGATCTTATGGTTATTACTGTTAGGAGAGGATAATACAGTAAGAGTAATACATCCCAGTCACAATTGTTTAGCTGCTGCATATTGCTCGTAATTGTCAACTGTCTGTAGGCAATAATTTGCTTACTTTTTGTCATGTATTGTTTTTTTATAAACAGTGTAGCAGCTTTTAATTTCATGTACAGTATGTAATTGATAAAGTTGATGGTTTTGTACGATTTATCACATTTTGTGTTACTCTGAGATTATAAAGTGACACACAGTTAAGGAATATCACATGAGGAAGAGTGTTTTCCCTGAATATCAGCTCCATTGAAAATCTTTGTTGAACTGTAGTATAAAATCAATGTAACAAGAAGTACATTTTGAGTGAGTTTAATATTGTAACTGTTTTGCCAGTTTGCTCTATTTTGAAGAAGAGACCAAACAAAGCTACAGCAGAACGGGGCGACACATTAAGGTGGGGCGAAACGTGTCGCTCCGCCAACCCCCAATTTAATTGGTTTATATTATAGTACAGCCTCAGGCGATTCTAGGATTTTTTCAACTGGGGGGCACAGGAGGGGCAGTAAAACAGAGGGGCCAATCTTGTTGTGTATTTATATGTAGAAATGTGGATATCTAAATCATTAAAAGTTTAGTAAGCTTTAAAATCAGCAATAAACAGTGATACCTTATTATCTTTTAATGGTATTTATTGACTGCAAATCAGAGCAGTAGGAGGTACACCAGAACAGCCTAAGGTACACCTGTGCAATAATCATGCTGTCTAATCAGCATCATGATATGCCACACCTGTGAGTTGGATGGATTATCTCGGCAAAGGAGAAGTGCTTACTACATTTACATTTATGCATTTAGCAGACGCTTATATCCAAAGCGACTTACAGTGAATTCAGGCTATACATATTTTTATCAGTACATGTGTTCCCTGGGAATCGAACCCACAACCTTTGCACTGTGCTAAGACTCTCAAAAGAGTGGCTGCTTTATTGTGTGCACACTTGCAACCAGGATATTTTAAGTTGTTTATTTTTCTTTTTTCATTAAAAGTTTCTGTTTGCTAGGGATCAACAGTTGTGTTTTCCTTGGAATTTTGACATCAAACAATATAATTGACATCATCAAAAACAAGTTTATTAATTTAGTAATTCAGTTAATAAATGCTCATGGACTGTCCTTCAATGTGTTTTCTTATGACAAATAATGCTGATACTGTAAATTCATTTATTTGAAGCTTTTGTATTGTGTTAAAAAAAAATATTTCATACATTCTAGATAAAATATTAAAAATAAAAAACAATACTGTTGACTGGTTATTGGTTAAACAGTTTCAGCTGCCTAAAATCTAACATTAATACAAATTACACAGTTAAGTATTTTGTGTATATTTAGAATATAATTCCATAATCAGAGAGTGAACACAATAAGTTTTTGTGTCTTACATTAATTAAAGAGCAATCAGTGGTAGATCATATCACTAAAGCCATGTGTAAAAAGACTAGCATAAATTATACACTTCTGGACATATATAGGGTTCAGTTCTTTTTTGTGTCCTCATTTTACAAAAAATAATATAAATAGAGTTCTACACAATATCCTGTGCTCA
Organism: Ptychobarbus kaznakovi; assembly: GCA_027422405.1. Taxonomy (NCBI): domain Eukaryota; kingdom Metazoa; phylum Chordata; class Actinopteri; order Cypriniformes; family Cyprinidae; genus Ptychobarbus; species Ptychobarbus kaznakovi. The sequence goes on along the minus strand of CM049814.1, from coordinate 12,435,166 downwards.
TAGATGGTGTGAATTTGTGGGTTTAGGTGTTGCAGTCTAGAAGCTCCTCTGTGTTCAGTAGATGCTGCATGGTTAGTTGTATTGATGATGAGCACTGAAAAAAGTAAGAAAAAGCAAGAACACAGAGTACACAATTATAATCAATGTATAACTGTGCAAATACTTACATTTATCACTAATATCAATAACATATTTTGAGTAATTAAATTTAATTCACTAAATAAGTCAAGTCAAGTCACCTTTGATTATGTAGCACTTTATACAATACAGATTTTGTCAAAGCAGCTTTACAGTGAAAAACAGGAAAATAGTTTATCAATAACGCAAGAGGACAATAACAAAGAGTCATTTTTCAGTTAAAGTCAATTCATTGATGATTCAGCGATGTCATCATCCAGATCAGCTCTCTTCCAATAGTTTCTGTGCAATCAGTCAAGCTTCCCCAACTAAGCAAGCCATCACGTCACTATGTATTTAAGAGATCTTGCAGAGAGGAAGACGTCTGAACTTCTGCTTGACTGCACTGCTCTGAGGTGAGGCTTTTCTCTTGCAAACTAACCGCTTTTAAAATATGAGTCATTAGAAAAATATTTTAAACATAAAGTTCTTGACAAGCTGAGGATATATTTGATTTTTTTGGCTACAAGTATATTTAGTTGTTAGTTTTTTTCAGCGATGTCTGTGCTCCAGATCACGCCCTTCGTCATCATCAGCTCTGTGTTTCTACACACTTACTCAGGTCGGTCCATTTTACACTCAAATGATTTTCATTGAAAATATGATCTATTAGCAGAAGCACTTATAAGACAACACGGCAAATACAGCAAGTGGTCAGAAAAGGACAGGAAAACACACCGAGCAAAATATCATATGGTTTCAGGAGCCTTTAAATATAGGAAACAAGTAATATATCAGCTGTGATTACTTATCCGGAGTTGTTTTGTCATTTTTGACGCTCAACTGTCCTATATCTGTGTAAAACAGCATACAAATGAAAATTTTATGTTACACAAAATAAAAAATGTCATACAGGTTTGGAAGATTGCGAGGGTGTGTAAATTATAATAGAATTTTTATTTTGGATTGAACTTTCCCTTTAAGATCTTTACCATAAGATTTAAGTCACAATTGTGCTTTTTATGTTCCAGCTGATGATATCTACTCTGCTGTGATGCCTCCGACAGTAACAGCTCTGACAGGCTCTTGTGTGCAGATTCCTTGCACATTCAATATCTCTGGTTTTGAGGACAAACGTAAGAAGTCAAAATCTATTTATGGGATCTGGCTGAAAAACAAATCACATTTTGCAGACAAAGACAGTTTTATGGCTTTTAATAGCAGTGAAAACATAATTAGAGGATTCAGTGACATACAGATGACTGGAAATCTCAGTGAGAGGAACTGCACCACTGTCTTCTATAACATCATGAAGAATCATTCAGACCGCTATTACTTCAGACTGGAAATGGAGCCAAATGTGTTCAGAGCAACATTCCCCAAATCAACAGATTCAACTGAGACTGTGAAGATCACTGTCATAGGTAAATTTCATCTCCACTGTCTCTACAATATGCTTTTTATAAGGTCTTCACTTAAATGGATATTTCACCCACAGATGTAGGTGACCTGTTTTTCTTCAGTGGAGCAGTAAATAATATTTTTTGTCAAATAAGTTTTCATTCAGTCATTGAATATCCTTGAAATAATCACAAGTACCAGGATTAATATTCTTATATGCACAAAATAAAAATAAAAAACTTTAAAAGTAACACCTTCCACAGCCTGTTAATATACAATACAGTGACATAAACGCACAACATTTAAGTTACAATACATTGCATTAAGGAATATAATTCCTATTGAGGTAACAGAAGAAATGGTCCCAAATCTTGAAAAACTGTCCCGTGTTGCCTTTTAAGCAGTGGTGGACGAAGTACACAAATCAAGTACTTGAGTAAAAGTATAGATACGTATCGAGTGAAAGTACAAAAGTACTCGATTTTTTATGTGCTTAAGTAAAAAGTACTAATAGACATATTTATTTTGCAATTTTATAAAGGCTACTTAATTTCATTTTATATTAGCATATCTTTTTTATAACCCTACTGCTCAAAATACCTGGGATTTTCCCAAAATAATCACTACATGGAGTCAAGATATATTTTTGTTGTTGATATGGACTATGTTGATGAGAGTCATGAGGTAATGTTCACTGTGAAGCTTACACTGTGATGTACCGGAGAGAAAACCTGAGTTGACCATCTCATTTTCACCAGTAATAAAAAAGTGTTTTAAAGCTTGTTGCTTTGCAGAACGTCACAGTTATATATGACGTGAGAATAAGGCCTGAAGTTAGGAAGAACATTTTAAGGAAAATATAATTATATTTTCATAATGATTTTTTTTCTTCTCAAACCTTGTCTGTGGTGTAAAAACAGCCCTGGCCAAATGCCCCCAGAAGGCATCACTTCCCACTCTGATAATTACTGTACCATGTTCTGAACATCACATCCTTTCTTTTTCCCTCAGATATAATCTATAGGTGGTTGAATACAAATTTCAGTGGGCTTAAATAGATCACCCTTTACAGCAGATATGTTCACAAACAACTGACAGTTTTGACCTAATTATGATTTCCAGTTTCAATAATGAATCCAATAATTTGACATTAGTAACTTACTTTTCGCGGCACCAGACGTTTACTGTAGACTCGCTCTAAACGGATAATTTGAATCAGTGAGTTGTCGACCGTTCCAAATCGTGAATTAATATTTTGTTGCGATTTGCGAACCGATTTAACGGGTTCATTGAAAATAATCAGTTTGTTCATGAATCAGACACCTCATCTACGTCTCGGAGCACGTGATGTATTATAAGGAGTAACGTTTTTTATTAAATGTAGTGAAGTAAAAGTAAAAGTTACTCAAAATAAAACTACTCCAGTAAAGTACAGATACTTGAAAAATGTACTTAATTACAGTAACGAAGTACAGCTCGTTACTGACCACCACTGCTTTTAAGAGAGATCTGGTTCGTTCCAGGGGTAAAGTAACATTAGATATCAGTTCCTCAAGCCATAGTTTGTCTTAAAGAAGGTTGAAGTGCTGCCCGTTTTTGACAATAACTAAAAGTGTCAAAGAAAAAAATAATACCTGTGGCTCCTGATATATTGAGGTCTTATGAAGCGAAACGATCAATAGGCTATGTGCAGGGGCGGACTGGGGCCAAAAAGTGCCCTGGACTTTTTGGCACAGAGCGGCCCACCAAACCCGGCCCGCAACACACCGCACCACACCATAGATGAGTGGCATATTCTTGACATTATAATTTGTCTTTTTTGGTGTATATGTCAAATAGTAAATTATTTGAAAAAATTTTTTACGAGGGATAGTTTAATATCACTGAAGTTAAAAAAACACAATGCTCTGGTATCATCTAGAAGACTTGAATGCGGACTGTTTTTGATGGTGCCTTTCTATTGGTCATATACAGTATTTGTCCTTTTGCGGGAACTTGACATCTATCATTTTAAGGAATAGAGCTCCGATTGTGGAAAAGAGTATACAAATTATTTTGATGATGAAAAATACAGTAAACAGTACTGTGAAATATATGATGTTACAATTTAAAACAGCTGTCTTCTTGGCGACTATATAGTAAAATATAATTTATTCCCGTGATCAAAGCTGTATTTTCAGCATCATTACTCCAGTCTTCAGTGTCAGATGATCTTCTCATTCTAATATGCTGAATTGCTGCTCAAGAAACATTTGGTTCCCTATCAGTCGGTCACTCCGAGTCACGTCGGATGACCGCGAATTGGGATCTCGCCAGAGAGACCTATCCACTTCGAGTGTAACTAAACGAGCCAATGGACATTGGCATGCGATCATTGCATCCAGCTGCCGCTGATCACGGCGTGAGTATAAGAGGCAGCCGGTGCACCGCATTAATCATCCTTTCGCTTCGGAGCGAGCGGTGGTATTCACTACTGCTCTTCCTGTCTGCGAGTGAGAAACTGAGCGAGTTGCGGGCGTTACAGCACGGCAGCGGTGGTCGCGGTCTCACGGGAGAAAGAGAAAACGGTTCCCGTGAAGACAGTCGACGACTGGCTCATACTCGCACAGTCTCGCAGGCAGTTGTCTGCACACAGGGACCTGGTGCTCAAGCACCTCAGCCTGCTGGGCCTTCGGGTCAACTGGGAAAAGAGCAAACTGTGCCAACGCGAGGATCTCTTTTCTCGGCATGGAGTTCGATTCGGTCAACCAAACAGCACGCCTCACCCAGGAACGTGCTCAGTCAGTGCTGAACTGCTTCAAGACCTTATCAGGCAGGACGGCGGTTCACTGAAACTCTTCAGAGGCTCTGGGGCATATGGCTGCAGCCGCGGTGACAGTTCCGCTTGGTCTGCTCATATGAGACCGCTTCAGCACTGGCTCTATGGCGAATCCCGAGGTGGGCGTGGAAAGCGGCATCTAAAATACGGGTTCAGATTACACCGGCCTGCCGCAAGACCTTCAGGCCGTGGTCAGATCCCTCGTTCCTTCGGGCAGGAGTGCCCCTGGAGCAGGTATCCAGGCATGCTGTGGTATTCACCAGATGCCTCATCCACAGCCACTGAGCCACGAGCCACGTACACGGGCACGCAGTATCAGGGGTTTGGACGGGTCCCCAACTGCTTGCATATCAATTGCTCGAGTTGCTAGCAGTACGCTTGCCCTGAGCCGTCTCAGAGGGCGCCTTCAGTGCAAGGACGTTCTGGTCCGTACGGACAACACTGCGACCGTTGCGTATATCAACCGGCAAGGCGGTTTGCGCTCCCGTCGCATGTCGCAACTCGCCCGCCACCTCCTCCTCTGGAGTCAGAAGCATCTGAGGTCCCTTCGTGCCATCCACATCCCAGGAGTGTTCAATCGGGCAGCCGACGAGCTGTCCCGAGCAGCCCTTCCAGGCGAGTGGAGACTCCTCCCCAGGCGGTTCAGCTGATTTGGGGACGGTTCGGAGCTGCCCAGGTCGACCTGTTTGCATCTCCAGAAACCACCCCACTGCCAAGAGTTCTACTCCCTAACCGAGGCAACGCTGGCAAGGATGCACTGGCACACAGCTGCCCCGGGGCCTGCGCAAATATGCGTTCCCCCCAGTGAGCCTACTAGCACAGACACTGTGCAAGATCAGGGAGGACGAGGAGCAGGTCTTGTTAGTGGCTCCATATTGGCCCAACAGGCCTGGTTCCCGGAACTCATGCTCCTCGCGACAGCCCTCCCTGGCCAATTCTCTGAGGAAGGATCTGCTTTCTCAGAGACGGGGCACCCTATGGCACCCGCGCCCGGAACCTGTGGAAAACTCCACGTATGGTCCTGGATGGGACGCGGAGGTTCTAGCTGACCTACCCCAGGAGGTAGCTCTCACTATCACTTCAGCACGGGCACCGTCCACGAGACGGGCCTATACTCTGAAGTGGAACCTGTTCGTCGAATGGTGTTCCTCCCACCAGGAGGACCCCGGAGATGCTCGATCAGAGCTGTGCTTTCTTCTTACAGCAATTGGAGCGGTAGGCTGTCCCCTTCCACCCTTAAAGGTCTATGTGGCCGCTATTTCTGCTTACCACGACCCCGTAGAGGGGAAGTCGGTGGGGAAGCACAATCTGGTTGTCAGGTTTCTTAGAGGGGCCAGGAGGTTGAACCCTCCTAGGCCCCCCTCTCTACCCTCTTGGGATTTGGCTTTGGTGCTAAGAGCCCTAATAACTGCCCCCTTTGAGCCTTTGCAGTCAGTCGAATTGAAGTTTCTATCTATGAAAACCCTACTCCTGACTGCATTGGCCTCGATCAAGAGGGTGGGGGACCTGCAGGCATTTTCGGTCGACGATTCGTGCCTTCAGTTTGGGCCGGCTGACTCCAGTGCAACACTGAGGCCCCGGCCCGGCTATGTGCCCAAGGTTCCTACCACTCCTTCAGGGACCAGGTAGTGAATCTGCAAGCGCTGCCCCCGGGGGAGGCAGACCCAGCCCTAGCTTTGCTCTGTCCGGTACGCGCACTGCGACAGTACACGGATAGAACTCAGAGCTTTAGGACCTCAGAGCAGCTCTTTGTCTGCTACGGTGGACAGCAGAAGGGGAAGGCTGTTTCCAAGCAGAGGATGGCCCACTGGATAGTGGATGCTATCACCTTGGCCTATGAAGCACAAGGTGTGCCCTGCCCGCTCAGGTTGCGTGCTCACTCCACTAGGGGTGTTGCATCGTCCTGGGCGCTGGCTCGTGGCGCCTCGCTAGCAGACATCTGTAGAGCTGCGGGTTGGGCGCGACTCCACCACACGTTCGTCGCGTTTCTATACCTGCGTGTCGAACCGGTTTCCTCCTGTGTCACCACCTCAAACGGGTAGTGGGCACTGAGAGGCCCTGTTCAGAGTCGGCTTGCGGGTCCTAAACGCCTTATTCTCCAGAGAGTTCCCTAACCGGGCAAACCCTGTCGAGTCCTCCAGCACTCCGGTGCCCAGACGTGGCGGAACGTACGGTGCCAGGCCTTTCAGCCAATGAATTCTTGAAATCTGGTGTGAGGCTAGTGCCATATGAGTGACCCTGTTGGGATCCCATATGTGTTTTCCACGGTATGCTTATTAGAACCGTGTTCCCCAGGTAGACCATGTTCTGCCGTCTCTAATGATGCAGCCTGAGCCATCACAGAGACTTCCATGTGTTTAGGGCCCTACGGGGTTACTTCACGTGTGTAATGTCATTTAACCCCCTCTGGGAGGAGATGACTCCGCAGTGTGCCTCTTCCAAGTGGAAAGGGCACACTTTCCCAGTGTATTCAAGTCCTACTGTTTGGGTTGCTCTAGGGACAGCAGTAGTCGACCTTCTCTGTGTAGCCCGGTCCTATCGTCTGCCTTATAGGAAGGATCAGGAGGCCTACACAGGGCGCTGGAAGGGGCAGCTCCTGTGGCGCTTTGGTAGGGATCCCAATTCGTCGGTCATCCGACGTGACTCGGAGTGACCGACTGATAGGGAACGTCTCGGTTACGTATGTAAACCTCGTTCCTGAAGGAGGGAACGGAGACGTCACGTCCCGTCGCCACAGTTGCTGTACCTCCGCTAGGCGGCGGGTCTCCGGCTCGGCTCCTCAGAGAAAACATGATTAATGCGGTGCACCGGCTGCCTCTTATACTCACGCCGTGATCAGCGGCAGCTGGATGCAATGATCGCATGCCAATGTCCATTGGCTCGTTTAGTTACACTCGAAGTGGATAGGTCTCTCTGGCGAGATCCAAATTCGTCGGTCATCCGACGTGACGTCTCCGTTCCCTCTTCAGGGGAACGAGGGTTACATACGTAACCGAGACGTTATTATCAATGTTGAAAACTGTTGTGCTGCTTCATATCTTTTGTGGGAAATGTGATACCTTTCAGTCTTGGGTAAAATTTAAAAATATGAATTAATATTTTTCTTCAACAATGTTGCATTCAATCAAAAATTATACAAAAGGGGACTTTGATTAAATTGATTTGAGTGACAGTAAAGATATTACAAAGTACATATATTTCAAATAAATGCTTTTTGAGAACCATTATACCAATAATAAAACCATTATTAACAATTGATCACAAATAGAAACTGATAATTAAGCAGCAAATTGGGAAGCATTAGAATGATTTATGAAGGGACATTGAAGACTGGAGTAATGATGCTTAAAATTCAGCTTTGATCACATCAATAAATTACATTTTTAAACATCCTAAATAGAAAACCACTATTTTAAGTGAATATTTCATAACATTAGGCTATTGTTTTACTGTATTTTTGATCAAATAAATTAAATCTTCTTTCAAATATATAAATAAATAAAAAGCCTTAATTATTTCAAACGTTTAAGCACCAGTGTGTGTGTATATAAAATAAGCTAATGCATGTGAATTAAAATTATATTTTTATTAGGCCTATAGCCTAATATAAATCACTTTCCTATGCACAGCACTCAAAAGCAAAAGTCTTCAGATTTACAATGTTCTAGAGTAAGATTGAGAATGATTTTTAAACATTTTCTTAGACCGGTGAAATCACGGAAGAAAGCAGGTTTACATTAACTCTTATCTCATGTCTGCTGAAAATAGCATTATGTAGCCTACATTGTGACGAATCAAATAACGACATTACAATCTGAGAAACTTGAAAAGGCCAGTAGTAGTTTGTATTCCTTAAAATTGATGTCTGCCGTTTAACTAAACGGTTAGCAAATATTGCTGAATTTTCTCGTCATGTTTAGCTGCTTACATCTTACCTTAGCTCACATTCAAGTCGCACAGCTCAGCGTCTGTGAACGGTAAATCCCGCCTTCTACACTTTGATTGGCTATTTCAAACATATTGACATTGTCGAGCGCTTTTGAGCCGCTGCACTGAGCCGGAGCACGCTAAATTAATTAGATTTTTTTAATGAAGTGGGCCGCGCGACCAGGGCCATTCGTCTGGGCCAATGGAAGGTTATACGTACATTTACTACAATCCATTTTTTTTGTATACATTACGCAAAGAGCCGGTGTTCTGACGATTTGTGCTACTCGCTCAGATTGTGCTACCTCCCATTAAAAAAGATAGGTAGCACAAATCGATAGCAGAAAATGCTACCTATCAGATTGTGCTACCAGCCTATTTTCTGTGTTATTTGAGGCTTTTTTAATGTCCATACCTACCCCTACCCTAAACCTACCCATCCACACCTACCCTTACCCTAAACTTACCCTTAAAACAATACAAATATATTATTGATAGCACAATCTGATAGGTAACATGTTTCGTCTGTACACTGGCCCACATTGTACAGTCCGCCACTGGCAGTCTGTATAGCCTACCCTAAATCCCACGTTATCTGCTGATAAGCAATGACATTTTAAAATATATGGGGGTTCTACGCTAAGCTTACAACTGTTTAATACAGTGTAGGTTATTGTCAAAAACTGTCAGAAGTAGCGTGAATGGCGTGAACATGATTTGAGCAGTATTCTGTTTTCTTCTTACCTCCTCTACCGCACTACCGTCCTCCGCTGCAGCAGCCAAATTTAAACCTTTCGAGAAGATTTCGGTTAATTTTATGCATTTGGCAGCGTCGGATTTAATAGCCTTTTTTTTGCTTTCTCAAAGCTTTTCGGCACCACCTTTCTTTTTTTACGGTCCATCATCTGACAATTAGCTCATGTTGCACTTATGGTATGCTTGATTTTGATTACGTCCGTGTAAACTCTGATTGGGTCGGTCGGCCCATCTCGAAACCAGCCGGCCATCGCCGACTGAGCCAAATGCTTAACATTTATTATTATTATTATTATTGTAACAGGACCGACTAGACGAGAGGCGTGCGGATCCATTTGCAGGCTTTTATTAGAAGACATGGTCAAAACACAGGCAGGGTCGAGCAAATGGCAAACAGGTATATAGGGGCAAGGCAGGAGCGTACTCAGGTAAACGGGTGTGGTCTACGATCGGCAAACTATATCCAGAGGACAAGGCAGAGAGATGATCCAGGTAACAGGCAGAAGGTCAGGAACCAGACAACAAGGCAACTTAGAATGACTGAACAGAAACTATAACAAAATATGGAACGGCTTGGTATGTGGCTAACATCTGGAGGATACTAAATGCTCAAAAATACTCGGCCAGGAGGAAGAGGAAATGAATGTCTTTTGTATGGTGTGTGATGGCTCTCAGGTGAACGTGTGATTGGAGACAGCTGTGTGATCAGTGCAGTGTGTGATTAGTGCAATCAGCTGGGTGTGTGTGTGTGTGTGGTCGGTGCAGTGAATGATGGGAAATGTAGTCTGAGGTGGAGTGCAACAGTGAGTGTAGTGCAAGAGTCCATGTGGTGGAAGGTCAACCAGATTTGTGACAATTATTATTATTATTATTATCATCATCATCATATTAAACTCTTGCAAGAGATAAAAGCTGCCGACCTGTAAAACTAATTATTTATATATATATATATATATATATATATATAAATCTGACCGGCCCATATTTCAAAAATGGTCCGGCCATTCTGGCATTTGCCAGATGGCCAATCCACCCCTGGCTATGTGTGAGAAACTGAACATTATTTGCAACATTATTACCTGTAATCCATAGCCTCAGGTAAATGGTCAGGAGTGATGTCCGGTTCCTGAACAAATAATTGTTTTAAGTTATTTTTGGTGAACTAGCTGCAGTTCTGAAAGACTGAAAGAATCAGATTTCCCTGTTTGCCTATGGATTACAGGTAATAATGTTTAAAAATAATGTTCAGTTTCTTGCACAGACCAACTGTTTAGCTTCATAAGACAACAGTATATTGCCAGGAGCCACATATATTATTTTTTTACTCCTTGATATGCTTTTTTTATTCTTAAAAATGGGCAACTGCTGACTTGCATTTTATGAATCACCAAAAACCACAGTTTCAGCTAAAAGTCTTCTTTATTGTTCTGCTGGCCTTAGGATGAGTAAATTAACAGCAAATAAAACATTTTGGGTAAAAGAACTAAAATATCTGATACAGTAATTTATTCTGTAGATTCACCACAACCTCCTGAACTGAAACCCACTGATCTGAAAAACGTGATGGAAGGAACTACAGTCAATCTGAGCTGCTCTGCTGAAGCCCCCTGCCCCAAACAACCTCCTACAATATCCTGGTCTAACATCCCTGAATCTGCCCACATTACAACACAGTTACAGGAGAAACCTGATAAAACCCAGTCAGTGGTTTCAAACATGATCTTACAAGCTTCATATAAAGATCACAAGAAGAACATCTCCTGCACTGCTACATATCCAAGAAATACATCTGATGCCTCAACTGTGGAGAGCACCGTGATGCTACAAGTCCTGTGTAAGAGATGTTTCTGCTTATTTCACTTAACAGAGCCCTGTGTGTGCTTAAATGCACATACAAGTGCAGCTTAAACATATAATCTGATGCTCAGCTACCCAGACATGTCTAATGCAAATATTTCACTTTTATCCCATGTATGTGCTTGTGTTTTCATCAAAGTTTCTCCAAAAGAAACTCACATCACCATCGATCCATCTGATTCAGTCTCGGTTGGTACTAATGTGACTTTGACTTGCAAAAGCAAAGGCAGTCCATCAAAAGAAATGAACTACACCTGGTACAAACGTGGACAGGAGATACTAATAGCTCAGGAAAATAAGATTAATTTTATTTTAAATTACAATAATACAGGATTGTACTTCTGCACAGCACAGAATAAATATGGCAATCAGTCATCAGCAGAGATCCAGCTTTCAGTTGAAGGTGAGTTTACAGTCTAAATGTAAAATACAAGCTCATTTGCAGATCTAAAGCAATGGACATCATTTGAAATACAACATTGTGGTCCAATTACAGTCATTTCCCATGACACAGGACAAGATGGACACTCTATAACTGTGATCGCTGGTTGTGTGGGAGGAATTGTGGCAGTGCTCATGTTCTCTGCTATTGGATTTTGTGCAAGGTATTTAAGTTACATTTAGTTAAATTAAGTTACATTTACAGTTACTTAATCATTGTTAATGTAATTTTGAAACCGTTAAGATGTACTCAGCATTTTGCTTGAGTTTAAGCATCAGCCACAGTTAAAACATAAGAGAGTTGCAAGTGTTTGACTTCATAAAGTGAGCAGTCAGTCATGTTCTTCAGTTTAATCCTTTATTTATACTAACAGGACCAGGAAAAAAGACACACAGGGGAGACAACGTTGGAGAAAATGATTCCCTAAATCAGGTGTGTGCACTATTCCTTGGTGTTTAGGTTAATGACTATTTAGTTCACGGTCAGCAAAAAATAAACCAATAGTTTCATTTATGAGCAAACAACAAAGATTATTTTGTACATCACTGTCATTTATGTAAAATAATTTACTTTCTTAAATTTAATAACTTCTAATATGTGGCCCTGGACCACAAAACCAGTCTTAAGTGTCAATTTTTAGAAATTGAGCTTTATACATCATCATCAAGCTGAATAAATAAGCTTTCCCTTGATGTATGGTTTGTTAGGATCGGACAATATTTGGCCGAGATACAACTCTTTAAAAATCTGGAATCTGAGGGTGCAAAAAAATCTAAATATTGAGAAAATTGCCTTTAAAAGTTTTGATATATTTACCCTAATACATTTACAAAATATCTTCATGGAACATGATCTCTAATATTCTAATGATTTTGGCATAAAAGAAAAATCAATAATTTTGACCCATACAATGTATTTTTGGCTATTGCTATAAATATACCCCAGCGACTTAAGACTGGTTTTGTGATCCAGGGTCAGATATTTCATTGTGACTTATTTAAATGAAACTTCTCTAAAATGCAGACTTTCGTCTGTAATGTGATGACATTGCAGGGTGTATTGAATGAACGCATTTCATCAAGTGAAGTGAACTGCAATGATCATCCCATGCTCAGGGAATAGGGAGCAGTGAACACTGCATAGGGACCATGTCAATCAAAACACAGCTCAGTTGATGTGTTAGATAGGAGAGACAACATTTTCTGAGTTGTAAGCGAATTGCATGTCAGTCAGAAACAAATTTGAGTTTTGGTTTTATGGTCTGCCTTTTTTCAAACAGGGTTGCCTAACCTGGTCTCATAAAATACTGCAAGTTTTGCCGCAGTTTCAAAGAGAAATGTCACTCAAAGAGAGGCGCTAAAACACAGGTTAAATACGTGAAACCTGGCACGTTTTTATTATGTAGATATACAGTGCTCAGCGTAAATGAGTATACCCCCTTTGAAAAGTAAAATGTTAAACAATATCTCAATGAACACAAAAACCATTTCCAAAAATGTTGACAAGGCTAAGTTTAATATAACATCTGTTTAACTTATAACATGAAAGTAAGGTTAATAATATAACTTAGATTACACATTTTTCAGTTTTACTCAAATTAGGGTGATGCAAAAATGAGTACACCCACAACAAAAACTACTAAATCTAGTACTTTGTATGGCCTCCATGATTTTTAATGACAGCACCAAGTCTTCTAGGCATGGAATGAACAAGTTGGCGACATTTTGCCAGATCTATCTTTTTCCATTCTTCAAGAATGACCTCTTTTAAAGATTGGATGCTGGATGGAGAGTGATGCTCAACTTGTCTCTTCAGAATTCCCCATAGGTGTTCGATTGGGTTCAGATCAGGAGACATACTTGGCCACTGAATCACTTTCACCCTTTCTTCTTCAGAAATCCAACAGTGGCCTTAGATGTGTGTTTAGGATCATTGTCATGTTGGAAAAGTGCACGACGACCAAGGGCACGGAGTGATGGTAGCATCTTCTCTTTCAGTATAGAGCAGTACATTTGTGAATTCATGATGCCATCAATGAAATGCAGCTCCCCGACACCAGCAGCACTCATGCAGCCCCACATAAGGACACTGCCACCACCATGTTTCACTGTAGGCACCATGCATTTTTCTTTGTATTCCTCACCTTTGCGACGCCATACAGTTTTGAAGCCATCAGTTCCAAAAACATTTATCTTAGTCTCATCACTCCAGAGTATAGAGTCCCAGTAGTCTTCATCTTTGTCAGCATGGGCCCTGGCAAACTCTAGGCGGGCTTTTTGGTGCCTGGGCTTTAGGAGAGGCTTCTTTCGTGGACGGCACCCATGCATGCCATTCCTTTGCAGTGTACGCCGTATTGTGTCACGGGAAATAGTCACCCCAGTTTGGCTTTCTACTTCTTTAGATAACTGCAGTGAACTTGCATGTCGATTTTCTTTAACCCTTCTCATCAGAAGACACTCCTGACGAGGTGTTAACTTCCGTGGACGACCTGTACGTCTCTGTGAGATGGTTGCAGTTCCATCTTTTTTAAATGTTTGTACCACTTTTGCTACAGTATTATGACTGATAAGTAAAGCTTTGCTGATCTTCTTGTAGCCTTCACCTTTCTTGTGTAAAGAAATTATTTTCTCTTCCATGTGGTGCCATTGCTGACAGCATGAAATAGGAAGGGGTTTTCTTTAAGTAACACCCTTTTATAGTCAACTGTCACCTGTGTAATGAATAATTAGACTCACCTGTGGTTGAATTCTTGTTAAATTAGACATTTGCAGTCTAAAATTTAGCTTTGCTCCAGAGACTTTCAGTGGGGTGTACTCATTTTTGCATCACCCTAATTTGAGTAAAACTGAAAATGTTGTTCTCTAAGTTATATTATTAACCTTACTTTCATGTTATAAGTTAAACAGATGTTATATAAAACTTAGTCTTGTCAACATTTTGGAAAATGTTTTTGTGTTCATTGAGATATTGTTTAAAATGTTACTTTTCAAAGGGGGTGTACTCATTTACGCTGAGCACTGTAGGTACATATTGCTGTGTTTTTATTACGCTGCTACAGGTACATATTGCGGCAGTTCAGAATTCAAATATCCGGGGTCTGTTCCTAAAAGTTAATGCTTTATTGTGTTGGAAATATGCCCTACACCAAACCCAACCCTAAACCTATCCGATAGTGTTGACAAATGCAAAACTGATATAAAAATGCATTTGTTGATGCAACCGTGCCATTTCAACTTCCTTATATGCAGTTTTTAACTGCTTTGTCGAACTGTGATTACACGGGATTCGAACCGGTGCTCTTTGTCTCCAAAGTAAGTCTCCGTATGCCGTGAGCTACCGAACAAACTTACCATCTATGAAAACCCATAGATACGAGGCTGGATACGTGTGATGCTAATGTTCAAAAGCATCAGTTTTCAAATCTCCCAGCATATTAATATTGTTTTGAAGTCGTAACATGATATTCTTCATGTAATTGTGCGAAAATTACATTTATTAATAAAAACTCTGTAAATTAGTGTGAAAAGGAGTAAAAGGTGTCAGAGTTTTACTGTCTCTAGTGTTTGTTTCTTTTGGAAACTGCAGTGATATGTAGTTATTGGTACGTATTTCGGTTCTCGCTAAAAAGTGCACCCAGGTACATAAATGCCATGAGACCAGGTAGGGAAATAAGGGACACCCAACATTGAATAAGTGGCAGATACAATTTGCACCTCAGTGTGTTTATGTTATAAATCAGTATGAAACAATATTCAGAGTAAATGGATGGTGCTTTATTGGGATATTTATTGTCCCTATCCATAAAGTCTATTAACGGTTCAGACTGAGGTTGCATTGCAAAACGTCAAACCTGTATCTGATATAGTACCATATGGATGTGGCCCAAATCAGAAACGAATAAATTGATTCAT
>CM049814.1:12288466-12419837 GCA_027422405.1 Ptychobarbus kaznakovi | reverse complement strand
GCCGCGGGTTGTTTTCATGTCCGCGGTCTTTCATAACATGCGGAATTGACGCGCTACATGAAAACGATATCCTTTGTTGAACTTTCCTGTCAAAATAACGGAGTTCGTTTGGAAGTCTTCAGCTTTTAAGAACTGCCGGGTTCTCCGGTAGTGGGCAGAGCTAATATGCAAACGCAATCTCATTGACCGATGCTCACCTATCATCGTCCCTGTTTTGATTTCAGCGAATCAGTTCGAGCGAATGCAGACGACCTGATTAATATTCATGAACCCAGCAGCTCAATAATCCCTAGTGCGTTTTATATGGTTATTAATAGTAGAATTCATGGTAGTTTTGTCATCTTATCAGTATTATTTGAATAATTATTTTTATAGAAACACTAAATGACAAACAATATATTAAGCACCACCACCAGTCCTAAGTTCAGACAACATGACAAGTATGCGTTCATACATGGTTATTATAAAGTTCATCATCATATAACATCATAAATTATCAATAATATCATATTATAATGTTTGACTGAAATAATCAATAGAATTTGATAGGTGTTTCTCACATTGTCCCACAGAAACATTAAAATAGTGTAGATTACACTAATCTACACTATTTTAATTATTATTAAATAGTGTAGATTAGTGTAATGTTTTATAATAATAATTTATTCTATTTGCTGACCATTTCATTAATTTAACATATTTAATATTGGGGCATCCAAGTTATTTGACATATTTGAACCTTTTTTTTAAGTAATAATAGATACTTTCCCTGGTAATTAGTTTATTTTATAACGATGTAACTCGGTTAGTATTTGTGAGAAGTAACTAGTAATATAACAATTACTTTTTTTAAAGCAACGTGCCCAACACTGCATGCTATACCATGATTTATTGCATGTCTTTGATTAATAATGAATATGAAGAGCTTTAAAACAAATTGCATATTATATCGCAATCGCTATATTGGTTAAAAAAAATCGCAATTAGGTTATTTTCTAAAATCGTTCAGCCCTAGCGGTTGTGATGAGGCTTCATTCACTTCAGGTGTGCCTCATCACACGCCGACAGACCTGGCTGTTTTCAGTGCCCCTTCTCTCTCACACACCCACTAGTTAGTAATTAAAATGGCAAGAGATAGATTGAAGTCATCAGAGGCCCAGTATGTGCAGCTAGCTCTTACTTAAGGTTAGCAACACACTGATGATCAATCAATGACTGAGAAAGAGAGATAGTCTGGCACATTGCCTGACTGTTAAAAAGCCTGTCCAGGTGACTGATCAGTAGTCAAGACCCAGTCTATTCATTTCTTCTGTGTTTACACAAAGTCAGTGTGTAGCAAGCCAGTTAAATTGGCGGCCATCTTGGAAACACCCTCAGGCAGTTATTTCCACTTAAAGTGTTAGTTCACCCAAAAATGAAAATTATCGCATGTTTTACTCACCCTTAAAGCATCCTAGGTGTATATGACCTTCTTTCTGACTAATCCAATCGGAGTTATATATAAAATATCCCTTGCTCTTCCATGTCCGTTATAAGTTCAGTTAAATGTTCTATGATTGGTTGTTTAATAATCTGTTCACTGATTGGTTGAAACCGACGCGGCTGCCGCTGCCGCTGCCGCTTACAAAAAGATAAAATATTTTTATCTTTGGCGGCGCCTGCCGCGAAGCGCCGTGCTCGTGGAAGCGGCAGGATTCTGGGTGCACGAGCACCGCTTGCGCTCCGCCTCCGCGCCGCCAGCAAAACCGCTCGCGGTTTACCACTTTCCGCATGTCTCCCATTGAAAAGGAACTAGACACTCGCGACTGCCGCGTCCCATGTGAAAGGGCCTTTAGAATGGAAGAAGCTTTAGAATTCATCTCGCGTTCGTTAGCAGAAGTTAGAAAAAAGTATTTATAACATTTTAAATATGGATATTTTTCTTACAAAAACGCATCGATTTGATACAGGAGGCCTTTATTCACACCCCGGAGATGTGTGAGGCATGTTTTATTATGGATGCGTGCACTTTAGATCCTATAAGTTAGATCGTATTTCTTCTTTTGCGCTGTTTCTTTCCAGAATTTACGGCCGATAAAAATGTCTTTGTACTATTTAAACTAGAGTTGCAAATATCTTTTAACCCCCTCACACAAGCGCTTGTCAAAATGGGCATCTAATATTGCCCTTACGAAAATTAACCTTGGTTTACTACAAATAAAACCATTAAAAACATGGTTACTATAGTAAAACCATTGTAACCACAAATTAGTTTTGATACACTAACCATAGTTTACCATGGTATTTGTAGTAAAACTGTGGTTATACAAATGGTAATCAATACGTTAAAAAAACATGGTTTCTACACTTTTACTATAATAAAACCATGGTTATTTTTTGTAAGGGTGTTGCTGTCTCCAGTTTTTTTGTTGCTGTTGTTGTTCAGTCTCATCCATTTCTTTTTCAGCAATATTTTAAAAGGTAGCTATATAGCACATCCAACTTTCTCTGCATACATACACTCATGTAAAGCGATAAATACTATACAGCAAATCTATATACTAGATAGCAGCTCTATATTTAAAATTACATATACATTACATTAAAACTCAGTCCGCATACTATATATAGTACACTAATGTAAACCAATATATACTACTGTATAGAGCAAATCTAAACTGTTTGGCTTTTGTTTTGTCAGAAAATATAACTGAATTATCACCCAGCTCTATATATGAAGTAGAAAAGTATTATGCAACATTATCCACATGCATACAGTACTCGGGTCAAGTGATGTATACTATATAGCAAATCTCGACTGTTTGACTTTTAGTCATTGTAAAATATAAACTATGTTATTGCCCACAGGGCTGGGTAGTAACTGACTACATGTAGTCTAGATTACGTATTCAGATTCCAAAGAATACTTGTAATTAGGGTATATGTGACACTGGACCTCAAAACCAGTCTTAGTCGCTGGGGTATATTTGTAGCAATAGCCAAAATATAATGTATGAGTCAAAATGATTGATTTTTCTTTTATGCCAAGAATCATTAGCATATTAAGTAAAAATCGTGTCCCATGGAGATATTTTGTCAATTTCTTACTGTACATATATCAAAACTTTATTTTTGATTAGTAATATGCATTGCTAAGAACTTCATTTGGACAACTTTAAAGGCGATTTTCTCAATATTTAGATTTTTTTGCACCCTCAGATTCCAGATTTTCAAATAGTTGTATCTCGGCCAAATATTGTCCTATCCTAACAAACAAAACGTAATTATTCAGCTTTCAGATGATGTATAAATCTCAGTTTTGGAAAAAAATTGACACTTAAGACTAGGCCTGTCGCGATAATTAGATCTAACCGTGGTTGTTTCAGACAACCGTGATTATTGTGCTTTTTTTATATACGGCACAAGGTCATTATACAGCTTTTGGTCATACACCAAAAGAAACAGGAGAGCACCAGTTTGGTTTTCATCCACTGTATAGCCTATATCTGAAGCCATTCCATATCTTAATGTAAGGGACAGAATTATATTTACATTGTTAAATTTAAGTTTACAGAAACTCAACTTCCTTCTGCTGCAGCTGTCAGTCATTCTCAGCTCAGCATTTAAACAGCACGTCACGTTCAGTTATGACAGTCATCACGGTAAAACTCTCTCTCCAAGATGATATATTCCCATTATAATACTTAATGGGTAGATAAACGTCTGGGGATTCGCATAAAATGACTATATCTTGCTGATGTCATTGCTCTTTCATTTCTCTTCTTTGTTTGTACCGTGTTGAGTGCAAGCACGCTGTGACTTATGTTGCTTCAAGCGCATCATTCTGCACCCTGGATGTGCATAAGAACTTTGTGACACTTTGTTTGAAGAGTTTCACATGATCAAAGTTTTGCACACAGAAAGACTATTAGAAGCCTTTCTTTTTCTCATGATTTCTCTTATTTTCATGAATGTATTTTGTAAGAATACAAATAGTTAACACCATAAACTGAGTAAATTGTACAACTAAACTAAATTGTATAATGTGCACCAAATATTTTTCAAGATATATTTTTTTCTGTTAAATTATACAGTCCGCTAGTTTAATTTCATAGCTTATATATTTTATTCAAATGTAGTTTTTCTCTGTAGTGAGAAAGTGAGTATTTAGTAGGGGTGTAAATCGGATGGTTCGTCACGATTCGATATGATATCGATTCTCATACCCAGCGATACGATATTTGCCGATACCTCAAAAAATTATATGATTCGATTAAATTCGATACAGGAGTATATCGATCGATATATCGATATTATCATATTATGTACCTATTTTAAACAACCATCTACATTTTATTAACTCACAAATGTAACAAAAATATATAACATGAACATAAATCTAAAAATGCTGCTATGGGCTCAGTGCTAAACATCTTTTCTACAGATAACCAAATTACAAGCAATAGCAGAAAATAAATACAATAGAACAAAGACACAAGTTCAATAAACAGTGCTTTTCAGGTTTTTCAGCTCAGTCTAAAATATATTTTCAGGTACGCTAAAGAAATCTAATAATCAAATGTAAAACAACTGCATAGTCTTCACTGTATAAATTAAATAGCCTGTAAATTAATACTTTTTGATATTATAAAGGTTATTTAGTCAGGAGCAGTGAGCACTTGTATTTTTCTTTGACAGCATTATATTTATTATTAGTTTTCTTTCACTTTAAGAATGAAAGCACAGATTTAATATACTGATACACATACTTTTTTCTCCACTGTTTACATTAAGACATGTTTTTCTTAACCTCCTGTTTAAAAGGATATTAGCCAAAACATGCATTTTGATGTAGTTTTGTCTGAATTTATTCATCCATGCTCAAAAAAGCGGAGGAGAGCTCAATTTAGTATTCGCGCAGAGTTGACGCGGCTGTCTGTGTGCGTGCGCGCGTTTCAGATGTGTGCGCGGAAAACTTCTCACATAGCGCGCGACTGTTCCGCCAACAATCCCGAGCGACTTATATGCTCGCCTTGTGCCTTCGGGCAGTCCTTATATCGAGTCCTGATACGTGAGATTGAACGAGAATGCACGCGTTGGTGGTAATGCATAGACGGACATTATATGAAAATGTGGACAGTGCCAAAATAAAGGTGCCTTTTTATACGACGCGTGCATTCTCGTTCAATCTCACGTATCAGGACTCGATACATTGTATCGATATATCGATCCATATCGATGAATTGTTACACCCCTAGTATTTAGTGGATTGTGTTTAACAAAGGGGTTTAAAAAAACAGTGACCATTAGTTCCACAAACACAGTATTAATATACTGTGGTGTAGAAAAAAAATAGTGCTGGTGTTGGATCGGTATTGGGCAATTCTTAGAATTTTTACAAGATAACATAATTATTTACTGAACCCTTAAATTAATCACAATTATATAATGAAAGCCATGAAAAACAGACAATTAATCATTACAATCGGCATAATCGACAAAGCCCTAAAACAGACAATTAATCGCAATAACCGTGACAATTTCTAGACAATTAATCGTCAGCCAAATTTCATAATCGTGACAGCCCTACTTAAGACACTTAAGGTTTTGTGGTCCAGGGTCACATATTACATGTTAAAATACTCATAATTATAAGTATAGTTACATTTTTATGGATTACACGATTACATATTATTCACGCAATTGCTGTAAATTATTCATAATTTATAGATGCAGTGATTCCCAAATGTTTCTGTGAGGCAAACTCCTTGAAATAAAATAGTTTAGTTAAAATTTAAAGGGGTCATCGGATGCAAAATTCACTTTACAAGTTGTTTGAACATAAATGTTTGATGGAAGTGTGTGTACAGGGTTTTTTATGAATATTTGCAAATTGCTTTTCTTATTGATGTGTTAGTTAGCCAGTTTCACGGCTAAAGTTTACAGTCTGCTGGTCACCCCATGGAAGAGAGGGGCGGGGTCAGCAGAGCTCATTAGCATTTAAAGCGACATGGACTAAAAAACAGCTTGCTGAAAACAGAGCTGATTTTGACAGGGTAAAAAGGGTGTTTTTTTACACTACCATTGAGAAATTTTAACCAAAGTATGTTTATTAATAATTTTCATTAAGACCCTAAAGAATCATATCAACTTGTGGAAAATGGGCATCTGGTGACTTGGAAAACAGTGGGCCATTTACGTGGCCCTTTACAAATGCACTGTACGGATACCCTATATATAGGGTATATACGTAAAAACCAAAGTATACTTGGCTTTCATTCACCCCATTCTGAAAGTTGATTTAGCTTTTTTAACTAAAAGGCAGAAGTATTTTTCCATCTCTTTCCCCTGCTGTCTAACTAGACTAACTAGTCGCTGCTGTTGTTTTAGTTGCTATCATGCCGCATATTTTCTGGATACAATACACTGATGATGATATGCGGTCCCCAATGCTTCGTTCATCAAAACCATACCAGCTGACATTTTTCACACCTTCTAAAACTGTAGAGAGGATCGCCAATACATCCTGGCCAATGGTGAAACATAATCCGACATCTAGGCCAAGGAACTCCGCTCGAGATTTGGGGCGTGAGCCGCCTCCTGGGGGAGATGCGGTGGATTTGTGCTTGAATAACTAAAGGAAGGGAGTCTTGTCTTGTTTTTGAAAGGATACATGAGCTTTTGTTACAAAATTAGTGTGTTTGGGAACATCCATGACTCGTCGTTGTGCGATGAAACTTGAGGGTGTAGTGTTGCGCGTCAGTCAGCATCGTTAGTCATGAATCAAATGCTCATTTGTTGACTATGTTCCAGATTAGAAAGAGTTTTTACATAATAACATCTATTGTTTCATGATGTGTAATTGCTTTCTTCCTTAAAAATGTGACCGGTGCGACTAGGCGATATGAATCTTATATCACATCACGAGTAGTTTTATTTCATGGCAATGATATATATCACAATATATAATTTTTGCTTTAAAGTCCTTGATATAATTTTTTTGATACTGTAGAAATTTCAGAATTCTTGTCACCAGTGTCAATATCACAAAAAAACTAATACTAGCCTAAACTAAAAAGAAAACCTCAATCCCACTGAAGACAGTGATTAAATAAGAATAAGAAATTAATTAAAACAAACAATAGGACAAAAAACTACAGTAGAACAAATAAACAAGTAATCAGTAAAAAGTAATCTAATGTTTAAAAGCACTGCATATTCTTCACTGTGTAAATTAAATATATATTTCATCTTATAAAATTTACAAAAGTGAGGTCAAGAGCAGAGAGAGATTTTCTGTCTTTTGTTGTATGATTATGAATGACAGACAGCAGGAATATTAGATTGCTGTCACTTTAAGAACTGCCTGGATCCAAAATACTGTTACACATGTGTTTTATTTCTCAGCTGTTTGTTTTCATTTAAGACCTAAATTACTTTGTTTACGAGGAGACGGGCATTTTGACACATAACACATACGAGTGTGTGTATTTAACAGTTCAAGGCCTAAACATTTTAAAAATAATCTCTTCAATACTCTCTCGGTCTATGAGTGCCGGTTGCCGGTGCCTGATATGTACATTTACATTTACATTTATGCATTTAGCAGACGCTTTTATCCAAAGCGACTTACAGTGCATTCAGGCTATACATTTGTATTGTCAGTATGTGTGTTCCCTGGGAATGTGTATAATATACATGTCAAGTTCTTTGGAAATTAATTTTTTCATTACTCTTAATGAGTATAGTTATTCCCACCCCCCCCAAAAAAATAGTAATATTAAATTAATATTATTGTTTTTTATTTTTTCATTGTTTTATTGTCCAAACAATGAGTCAAAAGTTTTGGACCCCACTGACAAAAACAAATGAAATGTTCTTCAAATTTAGCGGGGAAAAAAAACAAATAATTCTTATTAGTCTAATAAAATTGTGATTAATTTTTTTTTTTTACAGATGTTTTTGTGCTTGTATGAATGCACAATTTGGACAATTCGTGTGTAATTATACATCATTATAGTATATTACATCAATTTGGATGAATAATAAAATATCAAACAAACTAAGAAATATTATTTTGATAAACATCACTGTAAAATAGTGGTCACGAAGAAATGTCTTAATTTTTTGTGTTCTGCTTAAAAAGGAAAGTCATGCAATTTTGGAATGACAATAGGTGAGTAAATGATGAAAGAATTGACATTTTTGGGTGAACAATCTCTTTTAAAATGTCACAGCAGTGTCTTTCTGATTGTGGCTCAATAGGTTTCAGTCAGTGCCTGCTGATCCATTTCGCAAATTAGCTTTTCTGTTGAAACCACATCTTCAAAGTCTTTTTGGTTGACATTTGCTGTGAGTTATCAATTTATTGAATCATTCCCCGTCTCTTTTCATCATCCCTTCACACGCATTCACACGCATAAATAAAAGACAACGCTAATGTTTGCCTTCCAGTGGGCTTCTCTCCCTGTCCTCTCACTAGGTGTTCCCGCTTTGGCTTGTGTTCCTTTCTAATGCAGACCAGACAGGCCTGGCTGGTGTGTGTGCTGATAGATTATTGGGTCTAATGTGGCTCAGAGTGTGTCAGCAACGACTTTCCCACGTTGTACAAAGGGGCCTCCTACGAGCCACTCTCCCTGCACCTGTAACCAGAAAACCGACCGCCCCAACATCCTGGCGGGTCCCATGTTGCACTTGGCATTTCCTCCAAGCGTCTGGGACCACGCTTGACATGCAAGGGCAGGCTCCGCCTCCCTCAGAGGGGCTGTGGTTAGCCGAGCGCAGAACCCCTTGGAATTCTGGGAGAGAAATGCTGAATCACTGTATGTAAGCAGACAGGACACACGCAGGATGCTGGCGCAGAGATGTGGTTCTGAACACACATGTGCTGGAATGATTGTACAACCATTAAAAAAACCATAGACAAAACCTCCCACTCAGTTAGAGCAATCAAGGAAGGAATTACCATAAAAATCCAGTAGACACATTTATGATGCAGAGCTGAGACAACAACAACACCATCAAGTTATTATCATAACTTAACACTCCTTTAAAGGCTGCTTTATTATTTTATTTTAATGTTATTTCTTTAAATGTAACTAGAGGAAAAACAAAAATGTATCTAATTTAAATTAATTGATTTTTGTATTATCCTTATACAGAGTTTAAGGCCACAATGAAAGGCCTGGAAATAAACTAAATTATTTAGTATTTTGAGTTATTTAAAACAAGGAAGAGTTAGCTGATAAAGCAATATTTCTAATAAATATTGTTTAGGAGTAAAATTTTAAAATAAATTTTCTAAAGAAGATTTTTATATTTTATTTTATTTTATTAAAATATAAATATTAGATGAAAAATTTAAATTTGAAATGTTGCCTTACCAAATAACTGGAATGAAATCAATTAAAGTACTAAAAATGACAAAAGATTGATAAAAATAAATTAAAGCTAAATAGAAATCTAAAAAACAGAAACTAATAAAACTGACAAAAGCACGTAACAAAATTGCTTGCTGAAACTTAAATTGAAATAAAAAGTGAACATATACATATAAAATCCAATTCAATATACTGTATTAATAAATACTATATAAAGAAGTCACGCTGGTTAAAATCAGCCCTATGGTTTCATGCTTTTAATTGTCATAATAATTATTATAAAACACCCAGTACTGAAACATATTTTAAGTTTAAAAGTAATTTAAGTTTAATTATCATTTAACATAATTTGGACACAAATATTTTATTTTATTTTCCCCTTGTTTAACACATGCTTTTATTTATTGGATTTTCAGAAGAGATCTGAAATATAAGGTTTGTGCTGAACTAATTATTGCAAGAATTAAATACAGATGTATTTACTGTTTTAGTGACCCACATTCTTGATTTATGTGATTGTACTAGTTACACAGTCATTGTGGAATTGTTATGATATAATTTGATTGGGCAGGAATATAGTTCTGCATTTCATTATCAGGCATGTAACGCTATCTTTTCTTCATTCCTGGTGGCTTTGGCATGGGCTTTGATTTCAACATCTCCCAGATGGCTTCAATTGGTATCAAATCTAATATCA
The DNA here is from genome assembly GCA_027422405.1 of Ptychobarbus kaznakovi. Lineage (NCBI taxonomy): Eukaryota > Metazoa > Chordata > Actinopteri > Cypriniformes > Cyprinidae > Ptychobarbus > Ptychobarbus kaznakovi. The sequence goes on along the minus strand of CM049814.1, from coordinate 12,409,781 downwards.
CGAGCCCTACAATGAAATGGAAGTTCTCTATTAGCTGAAACTAAATAACTGGAACATTTATGGAAAAGTATATATAGATCAAATGACCCTTAGTTCAGTATAATTCAGTACATGGCACATGTCTGTTTCAGTTTTAGACTTTTCTCTGTTAAAGTTTAAGCAATCATGAAAGCTTTGAGCATGTGACTCTATCAGTGGCCAATGAAGCCGTATTCTGCCTGGAGGATTTCACCTCAAATTAACCATAGCTTTTCACCTCCTTCAACTTTTAGTTATTTATTTTCTTTTTTTGTGGTACATTTTATGTTAAAGCCAGATGTAAACCGATTTTTCATGGGATGTATGCAAAGTTTGGCTTTAAAAATAAAATAAAATATATATTTAAGAATTGTATTCACCAAGGATGTATTAAATTGATCAAAAGTTACAGTAATGTCATGCAGAATGTTACAAAACATTTCTATTTTAATTAAAAGCTGTTCTTTTAATCAAATTAATAAATTAATCAAAAAATACTGAAAAAACTGATCATAGTTCATAAAAAAAAATGTCTGCATTTAAAATAAATATTATCAAATAACAAATGTTTCTTAAGCACAAAATCAGCTTATTCAAATGATTTCTGAAGGATCATGTGACACTGAAGACTGGAGTAATAACGGATGAATATACAGCTTTGCCATCACAGGAATAAATTACATTTTAAAACATTGAAATAGAAAAAAAATGATTACATAAATGCAGCCTTGGTTGGCATAACAGATTTCTTTCAGTGTACCTAGTGTATTTTTTCGAGTGATTTCTGATTGATAAAATCAAGTCATGCACTATATTTTTCTCTTGAATATCCTGCTTCACTCAGAAATGCATCAAATTACAGAAGTAAAAGTATTTGCAAACAGTTGGCTTTAGCAAAATGTACCATTTAGTTCCAGGATCTGATTCTAAGCAATTCTAAGAGTCCAACACATTTTGACCTTGTTCGTGACCGCTGTTGATGTATTTTTAATTCCCCAATTGCTGATAAGAGCTAAAACCGTGAGAGCGTGATGATTTTGGAAAGCAGCAGCTACTTTTTAGCACAGTTTGGTCCCCAGACGCTACAGAGGAGTGTGAATGGGTTCTCCTCGACGAGGGAAGGGGGAGAGCTGACGCTGGGTCAGTCGGTACCGTTCCTCATAAAGGCCTTAAAGTGCAAACAGACCCTTAAATCTGCCCACTCAACAGCGGCCTGACAGCCCTGCATGGGTGAGCCAAAGTTAAGATAAAGAAAGCTGGATATATGTGAAGCTGCTTTTGTTCCGAGCTCCTTCGCTTGGAGCCAATGGGAGTCATTATTTCACCAACTCATTGTTATGTCATTGACCCCATGGAAGAAGGGCCCTTTAATTTCACCATTTATTACTCTACCAATATTGTTCGGGTTCCACCTCAGAAATAAATCTGTCTTTTCTCGAGTTGTTTTAAAGCTTTGTACACCACTCCCATCAGCCTTTGTGTCTTTATACACTTGCTTCATTGGAGCTCAGTGACAGCGGAGTGAAGGGGGTACATAATAATGTACGATATAGCTGCGTGCGTTGTAAGATCTCGATACTTAACAACCAACTAGTCCGTTAGTGAGGTTAACTCACTTATCTATAGTTTACATTTGTTTAGTAGCGGCACTTTCTTGGAATGCAGTTTAGATTAACGTTCTTTAAAGCATTGTGGCTACAGTCTTTCACGTTCAGATGAGTGTTGCATCACATCTTATTCTTTTTTTTATTTTTTGAGTATTAAATATGTATTGGCCAGTATTGTGAATGCTCACTTTATTTTTTACATTTAGGTTGCCTTTGCTGTCATCAAATGCTCACCTTAAAGTTAATCTTTAAAACACAAGGTAAATGTAATCTTTAGCAAATCTCAGAATAATTATAAATTTTTCATACTTAATATTCATTTTTACATGCTCTACAAACTTAAAAATTTGATACCCAAAATTTGAGACCACATTGAATGTAATTTTTTTAACCTGGAAATACACAGCTATGATATATATGTATATTTTTTGTATTTTGAGCTATTTAAAAATAAGAAAAGTTAGCTGTTGAAGAAATAGTTATATTAAAGATGGTTACATTTAAAAATTATACTTTCTAATTTGTAACTACTTGAAAATGTGTAAAATAATTAGTTAAACTTGAAAATGCGTTAAATAAAAATGTATAATTATTAAATAAAACATACAAACTAGAAGCATTTTCAGTAGTGGTTTAATATTGTGGTGCCTAAATAATTAATAGATTAATAATAATAATGAATGTTATAAATTTATTACAAGTTTATAATATAAAAAAATATTAATTTAACATTTTAGTGTTTTTTTATTTATTTAGACAAAATAGTATGGAATTTAATATTCATAGAATTTTAATACAATTGTATATGTGCCATTTATTGTTATCAGCAATTACATGAATTGTAATTATGATAATTATTATCTTATCTTATTAGCTGGACTTTTAATGCTGTATTCCCGATAGTTAACTTGATAGTATGGATGGAAAAACCCAATCCTTATTTTGTTGCTTCCTTTCATCACAAGTCATGTTTTTCCCATCATTCCTTCCAATTAGCAGTCGGCATGTTCAGTTCAACTCCTGGTTGCTTTTCTAGTGTCTATCATTTCCATTCTAGAGTTTGTGCTGTAATAAAACTGCCAAGTTTCGATAAGATAATCCTCTTATAAATCAAAGGGCTTTTTTTCCTTTTACCTGCCCTTTTCTCTTTCACTCAACCTTTCGTTCTCTGTCTCTTGGCCCTCTCCCAAACCTAGGTACCATTACCCAGTGCCTAAGGTATTTTATGTGCAGCTGACAGTGGGGAACAACGAGTTTATCGGAGAGGGGCGGACTCGCCAAGCTGCCCGACACAATGCGGCCATGAAAGCCCTTCAGGCCCTGAAGAACGAACCCATTCCAGAGAGACCACCTCAGGTAACCTTCACAACTGTCCCACCTAACTAAACACACATAGCCATGCAATCAAATTAATTCTATGATTTCATAATACTTTTATTCAGCAAGGATGCATAAAAATGATCAAAAGTGACAGTAACTCCACCATCGTCTCGGAGGTGAGTGCGTGCATGCAAAACTCTATATTTAGGAAGAATCAGGCATTATACAGTTTTTTCAACTGCTTACATCAGCTTCTTTTTTAAACTTTACACACAAATCCAAGAATTGTTTCAAATAAATGCTGTTATATTGAACTTGAATAAATGCTGTTATTTTGAACCTGAAATATCCTGAAAAAAAGTTTTCCACAAAAATATTAAGCAGCACAACTGTTTTCAACATTCATAATAATTAAGAAATATTTCTTAAACATCGCATATTAGAGTAGTTTATTAAGATTTGCCATTACAGGAATATATAAGTTAAAATGTATTAAAATAGAAAACTGTTATTTTAAATTATAATAATATTTCACAATATTTTGGTTTTATTGTATTCTTAAAATAAATGGAGCATAAGAGACTTTCAAAAACATAAAAAAATCTAATGATCCCAAACTTTTGAATAGCACTGTACATATAATATATATATAAAAAAAACTCATATTGTTTTGGTATATTTTTCCATATACATAGTCTGAGACCATATTGAAAGTCAGTAAAAAAGGCAGTTGAAGAAGAAATATTTATTTGAAAAATATGCAATTTAAGTATATTTGCATAATCTGTCTAATACTAAAATTCGAATTTGTAATGGATTGTATTATTAAAATGATATAAAAGTAATGCATTTTCTCTAATGGTCTCTGACATTTTATGTGTCAGTTTATTGTTTCCTTGATCCCTCAATTATGAACTTGAAAGTCTATCATATTCTGCATATTCATAACCTGTTGACAGGTAAAAGTGATATTCAGGCTAACGATCCAAGTCACGATATTTAAGAAGACACTACTGTCCTGTTTCCTCATCATCTGTCAATGTTAACAACATCTCCTCAGAGCTTTAGTTTCAGTCAGAGCTGTGTTTGCACGTAGCTTTCAGGCCATCCTTCAAAATACTAATTTTTCCCACCGGAAATTATATTACATTGTGCCCCAAATGCCTGGCATCGACCAAGGTTATTTAAACCACAGTGGCGCCTCTCCTGTTTAGTCTTGTCCCCCTTCTGTCTCCATAATGAGGTCTTTGTCAGACGCTTCTTCCATGTATTGCTTTACAAATTGATACACACCATACCTGTGCACACCTCAGGGCAAAACTGTGTTCGTCTGCATGTCTCCCCACTCCTGTACCATATCTCAAACCTCGAGGATGAGTATCATGCTCACACAAACAAACACACACACACAAATGGGTTTCATTCACACGTATTTGTGCACACATCTTTACTTGCTTTGTTTTTCAAACCACGAACTACGTGTGCTTGATCCCTCAATTAGAAGTGTATACATTTAATGACATCGGAAAGAGAATAAGAGCAAATGTATGTGCGTTGTAGGGCTGTCCTGACAAAGGATTTTCATAGTCGAATCAGAATTATCGAATCTTGCCGATAGTCAAATCACATGTTTGGGGGCGGAGGAAAAATACATTACCAAGAGTCAAAGTCAAGTTGTCAGACATTCAACAGGCATAAATTCTGACGTTAAAGGGATAGTTCACCAAAAATGAAAATTCTGTCATTAATTACTCACCCTCATGTCATAAGACCTTCGTTCATCTTCGGAACACAAATTAAGATATTTTGATGGAATCCGAGAGCTCTCTGACCCTACTATAGACAGTAAGGATCCTTATATGATCAAGGTCCAGAAACGTAGCAAGGACATTGGTAAAATAATCATGTGAACACAGTGGTTCAACTAATTTTACGAAGACCGCAAATTTTTTTTGAAAAAGAAAAAATAACTTTATTCAACAGTTTTGTCTCCCGGTCACTCTGCGCCATTTTGGAGAGTTATCATGTAAACAGTAGCGTTCTGTGTCATGCCTCGTGATACGTTGTTTACCACCGAACGATACAAAAACAATGGGTGTGTGCATAACAAGAACCCATGTTTTATTCAGTGGATTTCCAAAATGGCGCTATAGAGTACGCGGAAGACAAATTGTTGATAGTTTATTTTTCTTTGCTCACAAAAAGAATTCTCGAGCTTTGTAAAATTACGGTTGAAACCCATGATGTCATAGGGATTATTTTACATCTCCTTGCAATTTTCTGGACCTTGAACGTAAGGACGACTTGTCTATGGAGGGTCAAGAGAGCTCCAGGATATCAAAATATCTACATTTGTGTTCAGAAGATGAACAGGTCTTACGGTGAAACAAGAGTGTCATAATTAATGACAAATAAAAATTTATGTGTGACAACCCTTTAACATAGGGAACATGTGAGCGAGCTTCGCAAACAAACGGGATAATGTTTTATTTTTTATTAAATATAGTAACAAGCCGGCCGCATAGCAGGTCGTTTATACACAGAGAGATGAAACCTTAATTTGATAAATAAATCAAATATCCACACAAGATGAAATCAACAGATGCAAAGACCATTCGAAGAAGCCCATATGCATTAATGTTTACTCTAACTGTATAGAGATTTTCACAGAGGGAATTAACAAATTTTCTGCTAATTTTTCTGACTTTGATCCCGAGCACCCATGGGATCGGCGCCAATGTTCACAGCATCCAAAAATCAAATTAGACCCGGCAGAAATATTTTGAAATCTCTTTTACCCTAACTGATAAAAAATACAGTCTTTTGCTCTGCTTGTGTCAATTTGAGTTTTGCCGCCAAGATGCTCCTCTGTCAGTCTCAGATTATGGAAATCGAAACTTAAATCTGTCATAGGGGTGGCTGGATTTATTCACGCAGTTAAATATTTATTAAAATCTTTTCATATTCTTATTGGCAGCATTATCAGAATAGGCTGTATATTAACTTTATTGGGAGAAAAGCGTTTTTTATATGTGAAATCAGACATTGAGCATAACACCATCATAAAACCTCTGCAAATATTCGACTGTGAGATTGGTAGTCGAATCGGGCTCCTCCTATCAAAGCATCGAATCTTCAACTATTCGGGGTCACCCCTAGTGCATTACACACTTTTATGCACACATAAAAAAGGTCACTTGTGCTGTTAAAAGTGACCGTAATGAATGTTACTGATTTACTATTTATAATGTTACAAAATATGTTAGTTTCAAATAAATCCTTATGAGGAACCTGTTTGTGGACTTCAGCTCGGCCTTTAACACTATCATTCCAAACCTCCTCCTGCCCAAACTAACTCAGCTCTCTGTGCCCACCTCCGTCTGTCAGTGGATCAACAGCTTCCTGACAGACAGGCAGCAGCTAGTGAGGCTGGGAAAATACACATCCAGCACCCGTACGATCAGCACTGGAGCTCCTCAGGGCTGCGTTCTCTCCCCACTGCTCTTCTCTCTCTACACGAACGACTGCACATCTAAAGACCCCTCTGTCAAGCTCTTGAAGTTTGCAGACGACACCACACTGATCGGTCTCATCCAGGAGGGTGACGAGTCCGCTTACAAACAGGAGGTTAAGGAGCTGGCTGTCTGGTGCAGTCGTAATAACCTGGAGCTCAACACAGTGGAGATGATCGTGGACTTCAGGAGAAACACCCCTGCTCTCCCGCCACTCACCATCATGAACAGCACTGTAACGATAGTGGAGTCATTCAGGTTCATGGGCACCACCATATCCCAGGACCTGAACTGGGACATTCACATAGACTCCATTGTTAAAAAGGCCCAGCAGAGGTTGTAATTCCTTCACCAGCTGAGAAAGTTCAACCTGCCACAGGAGCTGCTTAAACCGTTCTACTCTGCCATCATTGAATCTGTCCTCTGCACTTCAATAACTGTCTGGTTCAGCTCCGCTACAAAATCTGACCTCAGAAGACTGCTGAGGATAGTCCGGAATGCTGAGTGAATCATTGGTACAACCCTCCCCACTCTCCAAGAACTGTACTTATCCAGAGTGAGAAAAGGCTGGTAAAATCACTCTGGACCCCTCACATCCAGCACACTCCCTCTTTAAACTGTTGCCGTCTGGTCGACGCTACAGAGCTCTGAGCACCAGAACGACCAGACACAGAAACAGTTTCTTCCCTCAAGCAATCCATCTCATGAACACTTGATAATAATAATTATGGAACACACACTATTTATACACTTATACACTTATTTATCTAACACACATGCTTAGTCTAAATTTCAATTTGCTCATAATATACCTGTACATACAGTTGTCAATGTGTATTTTGTTATTCCTTATTTTCTTGTTCTATTTTTAATTCCTCTTTTTATTATCTGTGTTTTTTGTTCTGCCACTGTCATTCTGTTACACTGTGGAAGCTTCTGTCACGAAAACAAATTCCTCTTATGTGTAAACATACCTGGCAATAAAGCTCATTCTGATTCTGATAAATGCTGTTCCTTTGAACTTTCTTTACATTAAAGAATCCTGAATGGATTGTGTTTCCACAACGATAGTACACAGCACACCTGTTTTTAACCTTGATAACAATAATAAATGTTTCTTAAGCAGCAAATTGCCATATTAGAATGATTTCTGAAGGATTATGTGACTGTAATAATGCTTGCTGAAAATACAGCTTTGCCATCACTGGAATAAATTACATTTAAAAAAATGTTATATATAAAAAAATTGTAATACAATTTAAAATATAGTTTTTTTTATTATAATTTGTATCAAATAACATATGAATATAAGAGATTTTCCAAAACGTTTTACATATAAGTAAAAAAAAAAAAAAAAAACTATTTAAGAGCTGTTACCTCATTTAAGTAATGAATTTTTGCTATCTTCGCCTTTTTAACTGACTAACTGCATGTTCTTGCTCCCTCATTGAAAATTCTACAGATTTATCAACATTATAATGAGAATGAGAGCAAATGTATGCATGTACACACCTTTTGCGACCTGGATATAAATAAGGTCACTTGCGTCGTTATTAGTGAATGCGAGCTAGTGTTTGTGGCTCAGCTGATTTTTTATTGTCAAGTACACCCTGTTTTCCTTCCCCTCAACACGCTCATAAACTCACAAAGCCAATTGATTACCATGTGCTAACAGGCAAACGAGCGCATGCCAGAGTTGTCGAGGGAATAAACAAGATCGCAGTATGTACAGTAAGCCCAGCTCTGAATGGTTAGTAAACAGACCTCGGGAAGCTCCTCTGTATCGTTCAAGACTGTATAACAGGTTCCGTTCTCTGGCTGTAATGGGAACGGTGCTCAGTGACCGCACACTGTAAGCAGGACATCTCTCAGATGAAGACATGCTGACAGAAAGGCGGATTTGAGGGGTTTTCAAAGAGAAGCGAATGATTATTCCATCAGAATGTTGATTTTTAATTTACTCTATTTAGCAGATGAGCCCAAATTATCTTTGTAAGACATTTGTATTATATCAGACACTAATGGCTTCTTATTTTAGATTCTCAAAAAACCTGAGGCTCAGCTTGATAGATTCAGATGTTGTTGATACATAAAACACATGTGTATTCAAAATAAACAAATCTCTGTGTTAAATCAAAATAATTGTATTTTCTTGTGGCGTTTTGCAAGTTAAGCAAAGACAACTTTTTGTAGTAACAGTTTTATTGATCGACTTTTATGAGGACCATTTAGCTGTAGGAGGTTCTCCATAAGTAATATTTTTTATATTTCTGCATCTGTGGTCCAGATTTATTATACATTATAAGCTGATAACAACATCAACAACAATAATATAAAAGTGATATTAGTTTATATTTATATATTATATATATTTTTATTTTCCTTTTTCATGTTAGCCTAAAACTATACAACTCTTTGCAATTATATAGCTTCATTTTTATTATTAATTTATATTATTTGAAACTTTTGACAACTGAAAGTAATATTGTAATATATATTTTACTATTATATATATATATATATTTTTTTTTTGTACATATGTATGTATTTGTACATGCATGCATGCGTTTGTATTGTACTGTTATCCTGACACTATATATAAATCATGGGACAATGACTGTTATCCAGGTTAAAAAAATACCAGAAAATGTTGAAAGGCATGGAAAAATCACGGCAAAAATAAAAGTCATGGATATCTCTGTAGTCAATATACATTTTTGTACTTCTGGTCAGAAAAGTACTACTTAATTTTTTTTAATCCTCTCCAGTCATCTCAAGCAACTGGAAAGTCATGGGAAATCTTTAGTTAGAAAGTGTGGGGTTGCTGTATTTGAGGTACGTATGGATGCATTTGCAGTCTGAGGAAGAGCAGAATGTTCAATGCTTCTCAAAATCTGGTTAATTTGAACTCTTCTTCTTCTTTTGTGCCTTTAAACTCCAAAACTGAGTTAGTTTGCTGATATTTTAGCCAAATCTCTGTGCTTTTTTATCATTACAACACATGCCAATATCAAATTTAGCTTGTGACCTGTCAGTTCAGTTTAAGAAGGGCACACAAACAAGCCTTCACAGTCTGTCACACAAAGTCTCACACTCTCCAGACCACCTGATGACTCTCCATCCCAGACATCATTAACAGGCGTTTGAAGGAAACGCACAATGACATCATGCCATGTGATCTCTAGACTGAGAACGCAGTATTGAATGTCTGCAAAAAAACACAACTTGATCGAGCGCTCTTAGATCACACACTCCTGTTCATGTGTTGCATGAGAACACACTCTTCATTCTGAAAAGAAATGTCAGCAGAGTAATGGAGGTGACCAAGATAATATGCAGTAGGGATCATATTAAAAGTCACCCTTTGGAACTTGCGTGAGAGTTCTATTGCAGCTCCTTTTATAGTTGATAAAAGATATGAATCTGAACTAAGGGAACTGCTCTTGGATCAGTTTGAAAGCTTTTTCTTCTTACAAAACCAAGCCACTTTCTTTAGAATCTCATCTGTTCAACAAAACCAGAAGCATCTCTTTTCAGTGGAGGTACATGAGAAACCGCAGTCATGCGTTGAAGCAGACCCACCATCAGCTTTGAGATCATACAGTCATTTCTTAAAGGGATACTTCACCCAAAAATGAATAATCTGTCTTTAATTACTCACCCTCATGTCGTTCCAAACCCATAAGACCTTCGTTTATATTCAAGATATTTTTGATGAAATCCGAGAGCTTTCTGACCCTGCATAGACAGCAACACAACTACCATGTTCAAGGCCCAGAAAAGTAGTAAGGACATCATTAAAATAGTCCATGTGACATCAGTGGTTCAACCATAATTTTTGTAAAGCTACGAGAATATTTTTGTGCGCATAGTTTAAAATTAGAGTATTTCATCAGCCTTTAATTTAGCTGTCTATGCAGTAGGGGTGTGAATCTACACTGATCCTACGGTTCGATTACGATTATCAAGTCATCGATTCGGTTCAATTCGATATCACGGTGAATTGACGATGCACTGCATCCTCATTTTTCAATTTTATTTCACATGTATACAATTTTGTCAATAAATACAAGCGGTCAGATATATGAACTGAACCTTTAATTTTACCTGCTCAAAGAAAACACGCTTGAATGTATCAAACATCAAACAAAACTAAGTCTGGGCACAGAAGACAACAGGAGCATTTAGAACAAATACACTAAAGTAAATACTAAATACTTGGCACAGCACACGGTGAAAACGGCTGATGTGGTTTCTCAAGTTAGTTGTATTACCCCTGCATATTTTATTTGTGCGTGACATGATTTACACCAGCGGTTCTGAATTCCAGTCCTTGTGTCCCCCCCCTCCGCATATTTTGCATGTCTCTCTTTGTTAACACACCTGATTCAGATAATCAGCTCATTAGAAGTGCGCTCCGTGCATGAACTGTGTTCCGATTGACATGCTCCCTATACAAAGTGTCCATTGCTCCCTACTCTCTGAGCAGGGGAAATCCATTGTAGTTTACTTCACTTCGGAACATTCATTCATGGTGTGCGCCTGATACCGAATCGTCCTCGTCTGCATCGCGATGCACCGTATAAACGATTAATTTCGACACCCCTACTTTGCAGGGTCAGAAAGCTCTTGGATTTAATCAAAAATATCAAAATTTGTGTTCTGAAGATGAACATTTCTTATGTGGTCTTAACAGGTCTTATGTGTTTGGAACGACATGAGGGTGAGTAATTAATGACAGAATTAAACATTTTGGGTGAACTATCCCTTTAACATCTTCCTGGCAGGTATTAATTCTGGTAGTGTGCCTGGGTAGGCAACATCGGTCCTGGAGTGGTGATGTCCTGCAGAGTTTAGCTCCAACCCTGTAAAAACCCTCACCTGCCTGTAGCCCTAGTAATTCTGAAGACCTTGATTAGCTTGTTCAGGTGTGTTTCATTAGGGTTGGAGCTAAACTCTACAGGACAGCAGCACTCCAGGACCGACGTTGCCTATCCCTGTGGTAGTGGGTAAAATGTAGGTTTGGGGCTGATTTGAGGTCAGCAACAGAAATCTTTGTACTGTAATAAAGAGATTGTTGAGATGAGGTAATACAATTTAGGCACTGTTATACATTGAGATTTGTGAATTCTCGCAATTTTTTTTATAATAATTGTTAAATATTGCTCAGTCAGTACATTATTATTAATATTAACTACAGATTTCTTGTTAAACTAATTATTTCATAAAAATATTTAAAGTTATTTTTATGTTAATTTTATTTTTAGTTTACATATTTCAGCAATAAACTTTAAAAATTGCTGTGATTTGACTAATAAATAAGGCCTTTAAACAGAAAACAATATAATGTATGCGTAATTTATTTATGCTGCTATTTATGCTAGGAGCTCGCAATTTATTGGGGTGAATAGTCTTGGTTCAGCATGTGTTTTATGTCAAATCAAAGTAAGGTCATGACTCAAAAGGCCAATATGCTGGATAAAATGTAACAGCTTTTTTTTTAATAGGCCTGTTTTGTGTTTAACTCTTTCAGTGTTTAGAGGAGGAGAATGAAACGGAGGAGAACAGCGATGCCAGCAAATCTGAGATCAGCCTGGTCTACGAGATCGCCCTTAAAAGGAACCTGCCTGTTAACTTTGAGGTGAACTAAGCTACTTTAATTGAGAATATAAAGGAATGTAACACTAATAATGTTAGTTCAACAATAATGCTCGTTGCACAGTTATTCCCAGTTCAGGTGACCCTATCCAGCCTATGAAACATTTTCTTTGTACGCCAAAACAGTTGTATGCTTTTGACACTTTAACCTTTTTTCTCAGCTTGACTTGAACTTCAAACTTATAGCATTCCTGATTTTAAGCACACAGTAATTTAGGTTTGCAATGAATTCTAGTAGATTTTGATGTTAGCATGTTGCTAAGCAAAATGCTATACTATAAGCATTAAAATACAGTGCACACACAAATAATGGTCCTTTATTATACAGAAATTAGCATCTATACAGTTGGATAATTAATAAAATATTTATCTGGCCTCGTTCTCCATCTTGAATATATATTTTTTTGGACTAAAACTTGTCACAGTGCATTCTGGGATTACCATCTCAGTGTATTATGTATGTGTTGCTGCCGTAGACATCCCAAAAAAAGTATTATGAAGCTTTTGGAGCAGGCATTGTGTTGGTACATCCTTTTGGAACAGAGCAAGAGTCTCTATTTAACTGTAATGTTTTCCCCCTAACGTTCAAGTGTTCGTTCTAATTGAATCAACATCCAGCAGAATATATTTAGAGATCCGTTCATTCGATAAATTGAAAATTACTAGCTTCAAATAAAGAGGATAAAGTGGGAAAGTGATTATATTAAACGCCTGTTTTTGGTCAAGCTCTGTCAGCATCTGTTAAATCTGGTAATTGTAATTGCTTTAAAGCGTTTATTGTTCGGAGGAGGGTGATTTGGACACCTTTCAAAATCAGCACTTCATTATGGAGCTGCATCAGCAATGCTTCAAATCAACACAAACCTCAACGTTCTACATAAACACCAGAGGAAGTCTGAGGGTCTCTGTAGCCTGACTACTACTGCATCCGTGTTTATCTTAAATGATTTTCCACGGCTGTCTCCAACTTCACAATCTGCAATCATCTACTTGGCTTTGGTCAACCAGAATCTTCCTGACGTGTGTTCTCCGCTTGCATGCAATCTGTTACGTCTGGGGACCCCAATCTAACTACATTTGGACACACTGTAGCTCTTTCTTTTTTCTTTCTTTAAAGTTTTGACTGTAAGTCATCTGTGAGAGCCTGGACTCGTTTCAACCTTGTTAGATCTTTTCAGGAATTTTCTCCCCAGCTATTTGTAGGAATGGAAACGTTTTGTTCCTGATTCAATTAGCACACAAACATGGAATATTACAGAAATAGTTACTCTGTGAGAAAGAAACCATGAAACCATTTCTTGTTCAAAGATGTGGAACTTAAATGAAATCTTTTAAATAACTGAAAAAAGTCATTATTTACTCATCCTAATGTCATTTCAAACCTGTACAACTTTATTTCTGTGGAGTAACAATAAAAAAAATCTTATCAGTGTCCTTTTGCCCATACAGTAAAAGTCTGTGAGGACCAGTGTTATTTTAGACCCTACTGGCTTTCTTTATGTAGAAACAAGATTTCCTGTGCTTGTAAAGGGGCTGCACAATGTGGCCCAAAATTGTGTGATTGTACGCAAGTGTCTTGTATGCAAGTATCAATATCAATATGACTATAATAGGGGTGTAACATTTCTCAGTAAAAAATCTAACTGTACCGTTCTTCACCCAAGATTCGGCACACACTGTTCAACTTAAATCTGACAAGGCATCTGTAATATGGTTTGTTAAAAATAACAACATGTAAAACAGACCGAGTTGGTTTCTGTTTATGGATACGCATTCTGGCTTCCCAATACATTACAAAAATAGCGATGAAATAAAAGTGGACAAACCAGTCACTCTTTGTGAACTTTGTTCAGTGCGAGTGCCGTATGCTCCAATATGACCAGTAATTTATGCCTTCATCACACGGGTGTTGATATCGTGCATGCGCAGGTGAGACCTGAACAGCACATGTTGCTATCTTTGTTTAAACGAAACTTATTTAAACATTCAAGAGCCAGAAGACGTGAATGACAAATTGCTCGCAGTGAATCCGAAGCGAGCAAACCCGCGTCTCACAACTTGCGCAAATATTGAGTTCTCTTTCTTGTGCTTGAATGGACAAATTCACACCGCAATTATGTCAACATCGTCTTGGTGAGTATCCTAGCAGAACCTATCAGTGTACTGGATCCGTGCATTGTCTTAAAGTGACAGCACCTTTTTAATGTTAATCAAACAACAAAAGAAAAGGAAATCACTCCCTTCTCTTGATTGAATAGTTTTTGTGACTTTAATAAGGATTCATCTTTAATTTATACAGTAAAATATGCAATGTTATTTTAGTGGTGGCCGTTATCGCGTTAACGTGCTGCGTTAACGTGAGCCTCTTATCGGCGATAAAAAAAATATCGCCGTTAATCTATTCTCAAAGTTGGTTGGGAGCTGGGTCTATACTACGCAAGCTTATGATGACTTCACTTTCAACCCTGATATTTTAGCGCGGAAGATACCTAGCCGAATTGCACTGTAGGGGCGAAACGAGTCTTCGAACTAGAGCATAGTCACTAACAGCGGACCGCGGTCCGGGTCCGGACCCAGAAGCCGTCCCACACGGACCCGGACCTACTGCCAAAATATAAGGTTATTATGATCTAAAACCTGACGGGGCGCTTCTATTTCAAACGGCCAGCTTTTGTAATCTTTACTGTAAGGTAGTGAAACGCACAAGCCTCCCACGTGATACCACACAGCCAATCAAGTCTGTAAACAATGCGACTCGACAGAGTGCAGACAGATGAGAGAGTTCGCGGCTAGTAACACATGAAAACGATAGAAAGATAGCGATACATGTAGAAAACAAAAGGAGAATACAACGACAGCGCGCGAGAAAGTTGAGAAACAGGCGAGTAAGACGGAGAAAGGGAGATAAAAATAAGGAACAAAATAGCTATCTCCAAAAGTGGAGGAGTGGGATATAAGAGGGATAGAAACTGGTGATATTCTAAAACTGTTCTATTGTTAAGATGTGTTGAGATTAATTATTTGTAAAATTGGTTGCGATTGTTGAGTCAAGATGTAAAACAGAAAATGAGAAATTTAAGCTTTTCCTCCCTTTATTTTATTTGTCTGAAGTTAAGCACTTTATTTGAACATACACAATTTCCACATTTTATTTATTTTCTCTTATTTTGAAATACAGCCCTACTTTTATTTTGTTAATTAAAAAAACATTATACATATCTACAGTCATACATATATGTTCAGTTCTATGTAACATGACAATAAATTTTGTCAACAAGTTTTTGAATTGTTCTGAATTAATTTGATTAGGCAGGCAGGTATTTATTACATGCAGATGCTGAAACAACAACTAGGCTACTTATAAATATATAAAAGCTATAAAATATATAAGCTATCACACTAAATAGTAAGACATTATGATTTTCCGGACCTTTTCTTCAAGAAATTTTCTCTAACTGGACCTCTGTACATTTTAGTTGAATACCCCTGAACTAGAGGCTCGCAGTCCGTGATGGACAGATTGTTAACGGCTGGTCTGTGTGGTAATACAATCGGGCAGGACATCCAAACGCTCACCTATCATTCATCAACCTCAAATATGGCTTTTCATCTGAAAGATGTATGTAGTAGCAACTTTACATGGCCGCTCAATATGATGTTAACCTAGAGAAATGTGCGCTATTGAAGTGTTTGTGTGGAAGCGCGTTTGCTGCAGGACAGGCTCCGGTGCGCTCACTTGCTCTTAAAATCTCCGTCATTTTTGGTCATACAGATAAAAGTAGCCTAATACATCTTTCGAATCTGTAAAGACTCTACGTTTATTTGTGTGCACTCAGAATAACAACGAACGTTGCGCTTTTAAGCAAACAGGATGCGCTTTAGGTCTCATGTGAACTTGAGCGAGAAACTTCGAACTCGAATATATCTAAAAATACAGTACATAGAAAAATAAATCTATAGAGAGTGAAATGTCAAAAAAAAAAAATAAAGAAGTGTGTGTTAGCATGGATGATTTACATGAAATTTAATCTGTGCAACACTGTGCATAATAAGATGGCTTTCAGTTCAATATAATAACAAAAAACGACATTTTGGGTTTTTATATCAACTAATTAGCTGTGATCTGTACTATAATTTTACAGAAATTGACAGTTATCGGCAAAAAACAACAACAACAACAAACAGAGGATGGGAGGGAATGGGAGTCATTCTTCCGGGAGTGGAACGGGATTTTCCTCCAGTTTTTTCGTGGGATTGGACGGGAAGAGATTAAAGTTTGTGATGCATTTTGGAAACAGAGATGAGTCCCTGGTCTAATGCGCCACCTGCTTGAGAAACCCGTTCTCAAAGACTTACTTTAGTCATTATTTGGTAGCACACATATTCTGAATGCCTTCGCAGAATTCAAATGAGCCATTTTAATCTAGATTAATTCCAATATTAATCTAGATTAATCTAGATTAAAAAAATTAATCTATGCCCACCTCTAGTTATTTTCATTTTGATTACTTTATTCAATTACAGTACCTTAAAACGAATGTTAGACCTACCTAAAAAACCTGAAAAGCAATATTTATTTTATTTGTATCTTTGTATTTATTTGTGCTGTTGCTTGTAATTAGATTATTTGTTCTTATTTTCTTTATTTTTATGTGACAGCATGGTCCTTTTTCCCTAAACAGTGCACATACCGAATTGTTCCAAAACCGTGACTCTGAAAACTTTATATAAACCGAACCATGAGTCATTTGAACCGTTACACCCCTAGACTATAATAATAATAATCATTATCATCATTATTATGTATCATAATGATTATTATTACTGAATAACATTTTTATAAAGAAATATTATGGTTTCATTTCACTGTGTGAAAAAAATAGTTTGTGTGAATCAGCATTTACTGTAAACTGAGCTGCTCTGAGACACTGAAAGCACTAGATCATGAGCAGCTTGCGTGTAAATAAACACAGTGCCGTGCCTTGCACTGAAACATGTAGTACCTAGGTTTATTTAATTAAATTGCGGTCTTTATGGTTCTGTAATCGCAGTAAGATATTTTAATCTTTCTTGAAAATATCTTCTTTTGTGTTCCACTGAAGAAACAATATGAGGTTTGGAATGACATTATGGTGAGTAACTGGTGACAGAACCTTTGTTTTTGGGTGAACTATGCCTTTAGGTCAGTGTCTCACCTGTCCCCTTATGAAATCAAGGACCACTCTCACCTTCTTGTTGGTGTCAAACGATATCAAACAGATGCCAACTTCAAAGAACAAATACATTAATCACAGTTTCTTGTCGTGGATGACGCCTTACAAAGGTTCAAGAGTGGAAACTCGTGCCAAGAACCACCCATCTTGTACATAAGTACCTTCCCTCAGGGAATACACATCAACAATCCATACAAAAGAGCTTTTCTTCATTATATCAGTCCTTGCCATTGTCCCACCCTGGCCTGGTATCCTGCCTTTTCACCAGGCTGAGGACATGGCGGTCTCACTAATACCATATCTCCCCTCGCATCCATGGAGGGGATGAAGAATCTTCAATGTCATGTTACAGCGATTCCTTCCTACAACTTGATCTCCGTTGCCAGCCATGCGAGACAGAGAGCAGACAGAGGAACTGGCCACCGTCAGACACAAGAATCAAACACTTGCTGAAACCTCATCACTGCCTGAGGATGCCATATCATCTGTTGCAGACTGTCTGCCATGAAGGGAGTCGAGCCCCGGTGCCAAGACCTCCTCACAGTCCTCGTTCACCCGATGAGGCTCATTCACTAGCTGGAAATGCTGCCCACCTACCTCAGTGCACAGGTAGCTGCCATGGAAACTGTGTCAGGAGACTAGCTCAAGAGTTTCCAGGCCCGTATTAACTTGTTGATGGTGTAGTTGAAGTTACCGCAGCTTGTCTTCACCGGCAACTCATATTCATTAAAACTAGCGCAAAATAAGATATAAACAGTTCACCCAAAAATGTTTGTTTTACTTTTTTACTCACCCTTGTGTTATTCGAAACCTGTTTGACTTCCTTTCTTCTGCACAAAGAAGATACTTTGAAGAATGTTTCAACAATTTTTGTCCATATGAATTCAATGGGGTTCAAAATGTTGGACCCCATTGACTTTCATTGTATGGTTAAAAAAGCACTGAGACATTTTTCAAAATATATTTTGTGTGTGTGTGTCTCACCGAACACAAATAGTCATACAGGGTTGGAATGATATAAGGGTGAGTAAATGATGACAGAATTTTAATATTTGGGTGAACTGTCCCTTTAAGTTGACATTCTTGCATTTCTCTTGGAGACTGTGCCCAAGTCAATTCACTATTTAAAGTAACTGTAATTTGCAACAGATTTGCAACAATGAAGTGTTTCCAAGTCTTCCATTGTTTGACAAAACAGATAGATTAGCTTTATGCCTCATTTTGGGACTTAGGACTTGGTAATGTACATTGAAAAGTTCCCTTTTCAAGTTATTTGAGTCTCTGTTTCTGAGATATGTCTCATCAAGGAGAATCGCAGAGAAGTTGACATCTCATTGGAGTCTTGGTCTCTTTCTCTGGGAATATCTTGTCCGACTTTATAGCTGAATTGAGTTAGTTGTATAATCAGTGACTGTGAGTAACCAGGCTAAATCTCCACTCTCGGCCCATGGAATAGACCGTGTGGGAGTTCCCTCAATGATGGACTCACAGCTTTAAGCCCTTTTCCTTCCTCTCCACACCTCATCCTCGCAAGAGAGCTGAAAACGACATGCTGATATAAAAAAAAAAGGGAAGTACAGCAGAATTTCATCACTTCATTATGGAGTGATGCTCACCCGGAGGAATTCTCTGAATTCTTATGTAACATCTAAGTGTGATGATCAAATGCATTCCACATCAAGACCTAGTAAATATTGGGTTATGCCGCTCTGTCTAGTGTGCGGGAAATGCACAGAGCTCTCCTGTGTTCCTCAGTTCCTCGCCATCTTCAGATGAAAGCCCAGATTGTTGAGGATCTGGAGTTTACAGATGAAGATTAATGATGTTTTTCTACACGTCCAATCATTCAAATCAACTGTCTTGAGCTTTAAAGCGAGAGTTCTCTCAGAAATGACATTTCTGTCAGTATTTACTCACCCTCATGTCATTTGAAACCCGGATGATTTTCTTTCCTCTGTGAAACAGTAAGGGTGACAGTGAATAGGAACCGGGATGGTCAAGATAAAAAAGATCACCAGAAAAGTACCGTAAACACTGCCCATATTTATTGTTTTCGAAAGCAATTTTCAAACTTCATTTATTGTGTCACTGTTTTGCAGGGGTGTATAATTTAGGGGGGGCTAGGGATGTGTCCCTACCAATATCCACCCATACCATCTATCCCTAGCAATAATTTGAACAAATAATTAAATATATGTATATGTTTTTGTCATTTCAGATGCATCTGAAACGTCATATCATTGATATTACCTAACAAGTTAAAGTAAATACGTTAGAAAACTGTGCGCGAATGTAGTCGCACACCATACGAGAATCTCAGCCGCGTTTATAACTCACAGCCTATTGCACCCAATTCAAGACAGCAGTCTAAAACAGTTCATATAAAAGCCCACTTCAGGAATGACCAAAGTTGCATCGATGAGTTTGAAGTGGTGTTTGTTTGACAAAACAGAGCAAACAGAAAGAGAAAGCGCGATTTATGGCTTTTATTAGCTCCCTATATAAAGCATACGTACAGAAAGACAAACGTTGTGCGAAAAAATACTCAGTCTTTCAGCCTAGGGTAAAGTCATGAACATCAACAAAATTGGGACATATATAATGTGATTTCTTTCATTACATTTTTTTTTTTGGGAAACTGTTAGTGCATGGCACTCTGGTGCATCAGGATTTAGAACATGCGTCCCGAGTATGCCGCGGACAGTCTTTAACTTTAACTTTTTTATTTGGAACTGTCCTTCGGAAGCAAACGAAGATACTTGCGTGTTTTCCGGAAGACAAATTAAGTACAATTTACCTTGATCTTCAAATTCAAAAAGTTTTCTCTTTCTCTTTTTGGTCACACTTTTTATTGGGTGGCATTAACTAGTATGTACTTATATAAAAAAATAAGTACAATGTTCTTGTTGTGTTCATATTGCATTGCAAAACACTTTTGCTGCTATTGATATGGGAAACAGGTAAGGTTAGGGAAAGGTTTGGTGGAATGGGTAGGTTTAAGGGTAGGTTAAGGTGTAAGGGATGGGTCAACAGTGTAATTATAAATGACAGTAATTAATTACAGATGTAATTACATGAAGGTATTTTTAAGTATAAGTAAAAAATATAAGTGCATTGTATCAAATTATTAATTTAAATGTAATTACATAGCAGTTAAGGCCACCTAATATAAAGTGGGACCTATTTTTTACCCATTTTCAAGCACTTCATCCATTTTGTTGTGTAGAAAATATTCAGAAAAGTTATCTTTTTGTGTTGCATGGCTTACAAGTTTGGAACAACAACCAATGGAGGATATTTATATGATCTATCTTCATAAAGTATTGCATGTTTGAAATGACATGGGCCTCCAGGCTTCATTTATGCAAGCCTTGAAACTTTTAGAAGTTTGACACTGTATTTGAATCGGGCGTGATAATCTTCATTATTTTTGTATGGGGATATGGTTTCACTGGAGTGTCACATGTTTGTATGAATGCCAGAATGGTCATGTGTGTGAAGAGAGGATGTGAGGAGGGAGTCTCTGGAGACGGATAACTTTCAGTTCTGACTGAGCACACAGAGGCCCACCCTCAGCTGTGTATGTGCGTCTGTGAAACTCAACCCCCCCAGTGTTGCTCTTAAAGAGCTCAGAGCAGCTCACCTGTTCTGTTGACCATCTTGGTGATGTCACAGGAAGTAAATATGATTACATGTGCATTACATAAAATTTCAGTTTCTCACGACAGTGAGAAATGGATAGAAGTAGGAGAACAGTCTGTTTAAATGTGTGAATAAAAAATAACTAAAATAATATATTTTTAAATGTATATATTACTATAGTATTTATTGATATTTTTAATTAGTTAAGTTGTATATTTTCAGTTAATTCTAATTTTTGTAATTTTGTCATGTGTTTTAGCCTTTGTTTGTTTAATATTTGTATTTATCTTTAGTTTATTTTTATTTTAGTTTTAGTAATTTTGTTATGTGGTTTTGTCATTTATTATTCTGTTTGTTAATATTTCTATTTAATTTAAACACACACACACACACACACACACACACACACACACAACACACACACACACACACACACACTGAACAATATTATAAAAGCAACACTTTTGTTTTTGCCCCCATTTTTCATGAGCTGAACTCAAAGATCTAAGACTTTTTCTATGTACACAAAAGGCCTATTTCTCTCAAATATTGTTCACAAATCTGTCTAAATCTGTGTTAGTGAGGACTTTTCCTTTGCCGAGATAATCCATCCACCTCACAGCTGTGGACTAGACAGCATGATTATTGCACAGGTGTGCCTTAGGCTGGCCACAATAAAAGGACACTCTAAAATCTGTAGTTTTGTCACACAGCACAATGCCACAGATGTCGCAAGTTTTGAGGGAGCGTGCAATTGGCATGCTGACTGCAGGAATGTCCACCAGAACTGTTGCCCATGAATTGAATTTACATTTCTCTACCATAAGCCGTCTCCAAAGGCATTTCAGAGAATTTGGCAGTACATCCAACCGGCTTCACTTCCGCAAACTACGTGTAACCACACCAGCCCAGGACCTCCACATCCAGCATCTTCACCTCCAAGATCGTCTGAGACCAGCAAACAATCGGTTTGCATAACCAAATAATTTCTGCACAACTGTCAGAAACCATCTCAGATAAGCTCATCTGCATGCTCGTCGTCCTCAGCTTGACCTGACTGCAGTTCTTCGTCATAACAGACTTGAGTGGGCAAATGCTCACATTCGATGGTGTCTGGCACTTTGGAGAGTTGTTCTCTTCACGGATGAATCCTGGTTTTCACTGTACAGGGCAGATGGCAGACAGCGTGTATGGCGTCGTGTGGTGAGCGGTTTGCTGATGTCAACGTTGTGGATCGAGTGGCCCATGGTGGCGGCGGGGGTTATGTTATGGGCAGGCATGTGTTATGGACAACGAACACAGGTGCATTTTATTGATTGCATTTTGAATGCACAGATATACCGTGATGAGATCCTGAGGCCCATTGTTGTGCCATTCATCCACGACCATCACCTTATGTTGTAGCATGATAATCCACGGCCCCATGTTGCAAGGATCTGTACACAATTCCTGGAAGCTGAAAACATCCCATTTCTTGCATGGCCAGCACACTCACCGGACATGTCACCCATTGAGCATGTTTGGGATGCTCTGGATCGGCGTATACGGCAGCGTGTTACAGTTCCAGCCAATATCCAGCCATTGAAGAGGAGTGGACCAACATTTCACAGGCCACAATCAACAACCTGATCAACTCTATGCGAAGAAGATGTTGCACTGCGTGAGGCAAATGGTGGTCACACCAGATATTGACTGCTTTTTCGGACCCCCCCCCCCCCATACAGTAAAATTGCACATTTTAGAGTGGCCTTTTATTGTGGCCAGCCTAAGGCACACCTGTGCAATAATCATGCTGTCTAATCAGCATCTTGATATGCCACACCTGTGAAGTGGATGGATTATCTCAGCAAAGGAGAAGTGCTCACTAACATAGATTTAGACAGATTTGTGAACAATATTTGAGAGAAATAGGCCTTCTGTGTACATAGAAAAAGTCTTAGATCTTGGAGTTCAGCTCATGAAAAATGGGGGCAAAAACAAAAGTGTTGCGTTTATAATATTGTTCAGTATATATTAACTATGACATTAATATGTGCTTTATAACTACTTATAAATAGCCGATATGCTAATTATATGCATGCTAATAAGTAACTAGTTAATAGTGCGAATTGGTCCCTAAACTTAATGTTACCAAATTAAGATCAATAACATTATTTTAATTATATAAAATCAAATAAAATGTTTTTGCTATTCTTATGATAAAGCTTAAAACACTGCATTAATATGTGTGAAGTGAACTGTGCTTCTGATTTATGCATATGCATATTAATGTATATTTGTATTCATATATTCATACTGAGTGTGTGTGGTGTGTTTAATAACCAGGTGCCCTTTCCCAAGTTACAGTGGTCTAGCTCCCCATATGAGTAATTGATCCGGTTGTTAAACCGGACAGTTCGAGTGTAGTGAGTCTAATTAGCAGTATTCCCATTTCCGTCGTCGAGAAGAAGGTGGTAAAGGGCAGAAGGAAGAGAGTGTGCAGCAGACATGCCCTAAGGGGCAGAGAGAAAGGGAGCGTGACTGGAATGACTGCTGTTCCCACTTCTGCATGCATGTGTGTTCTCTTGTGTAACGTGTTCATTACATGCTCCTCAGGTGCTGAAGGAAAGTGGACCCCCGCACATGAAGAGTTTCCACACACGTGTGATGGTTGGGGAGTTCTCAGCCGAGGGTGAGGGGAATAGTAAGAAACTCTCTAAAAAGAGAGCGGCCCTCTCCATCCTGCAGGAACTGAAGAAACTGCCAGTGCTTCCTGTTGTGGAGAAACCCAAAGTGCATTACAAGAAGCGGCCTAAGACCATATTAAAGGTGGGTTGTTTTAGGAGCAGATCCAAAAGGAGTGCTGCTTCCTTAAGATTCCAGAGTGGTGGCTGTTACTGGAATATTATATCGATATCGAATTCTATGCATGATTATGGGATGTATTTTGGACAGTCTAAATATAAACTCTGAAATTTCTGTGTTACTAACAACATAATTTTTTTTTGCAAAATAAAGGCTATGTTTTCGTCCTTTATGCAAATTCCAAAAGCTACTGTACCAACAACTAGTGAATATACACGGTCATGGCCAAAATATCGGCACCCTTGGTAAATATGATCAAATACGTTGGGAAAATTAATCTGCATTGTTAATATTTTATTTAAAAAATTCACAAAAATCTAATCTTTCATTGGATAATAAGAATTTAAAATGGGGGGAAATATAATTATGAAATATTTGTTTTTCTCAAATACACATTGGCCACAATTAACGGCACCCTTTTATTAAATACTTTTTGAAACCCCCATTTGCCAGTTTACCCATTTCTCTATAAGGCTATGAAGTCCCACAAGAGATCAGAGACCATCCATCCATGTTGATTCACAGTGGTGCTTCTCCTCTTCAGGTCACCACCCCTCATTTTCTACAGGGTTCAGGTCAGAGGACTGGAATGGCCATAGCAGAAGCTTGGTTTTGTGCTCAGTGACCCATTTTTGTGTTGTTTTTGAGGTTTGTGTTTGGTTTATTGTACGTTTGGAAGATCCAAACATGACCCATTATAAGATTTCTAACAGAATCAGTCACTTATTGATTTTTTATCTGTTGCTACTTGATATAATCCTTGATGCCATGTGTCTAAACAAGATGTCCAGGACCTCCAGCAGAAATATAGGCCCACAACATAAAAAATACAGCAGTATATTTCATTTTAGACATGGGGTACTTTTTATCTGCGTGTTCGCTAAACCCATCATTAGTGTTTACTGCTAAAAAGCAATTTGTTTGTTTCATCTGAACATAGAAGCCAGTCCCATTTGAAGTTCCAGTCGTGTCTGATAACTGAATATGCTGGAGTTTGTTTTTGGATGAGCTAGGATAATTTTTCTTGAAGCCCTCCCAAACAACATGTGGTGCTGTTTGACAATTTTTTTAAGGTTTTCTGACCCCGAGACTCAACTAATTTCTGCAATTTTCCAGCTGTGGTCCTTGGAAAGTCTTTAGCCACTCAAACTCTCCTCCTCACCATGCAATAGGACGATATAGACACACGTCCTCTTCCAGACAGTTACGTAACATTTTATGTTGATTGGAAATTCTTAATTATTGCCCTGATGGTGGAAATGGGAATTTTCACTGCTCTAGCTCTTTTCTTAAAGCCACTTCACTAATTTGTGAAGCTCAATTATCTTTTGCTGCACATCAGAAATATATTATTAGTTTTTTCTCATTGCGATGGATGATTAGGGGAATTTGGGCTTTGTTTTCCCTCCTATTTATATTTCTGTGAAACAGGAAGCCATGGCTGGATAATTTCATGTTCATAATCACCCTGGAGTGTTCAAAATTGTGAATATGAATGGTAATATACTTCAGAGATATTTTACTCATAAGAATTTCTAGGGGTGCCAATAATTGTGTCCAATGGGTATTTAAGAAAAACATTTGTTTCATAATGACCCCCCCCCATTTTAAATTCCTATTATCCAATGAAAGGTTAGAATTTTGTGATAAAAAAGATCAAAAGGATCAACAATGCAGATAAATTTGCACAGCCTTCTTTGATCAAAGTGTGCCGATATTTGTGGCCATGACAGTATATCTAATAAAATCTTATGAAAAGTATATCTTATATGTTTTGATAAAATATTTGGGATTAAATGATTAAAGGAATCTAATTGGAGATTGTTTGTTTTATTTTAGTTATGGAAAATAGATTTGTAATTAGGGGAGGTTTTTTGTTTTATAAGAGAGTATATGTTAGTGAGGAGGAGAGTGAGGAATTTAAAGGGGGATTGTTTTGGAAAAGGCAATCATATTTCTGAATTAATTAATAAAGAAACTCCTGTCTTCTTCCCGAGAATGTGAACACGAATTTTTTAGTAAAAATAATATAAAAATGTTATTGGTATGAAAAAGATGTTAATTGAAGTTCACGATAATAAGTGCTTTGGAAGACTATTTTTGGTTAGCGCGCAATTCTGTGTTTAGGCTAAATTCATTGCAGGGCTCTATATTCATTTAGTTAGATTTTTATAATATGAATGTTTATGCTCATTTTTAAAAAAGTTCCCTGAAATGTCATTGTGAACATTGATAATCACTCCTGTCTTCTTCCCGACGGTTCGTATGCATGTTCAGTTATATATTTTTTTTTTCATATATAGAAAATAGGTTATTGTTATGAAGACAACGTTACAACATTATGTTGTTTAGATAGCTATTGTAGCGCGTAAGTAAACAGTTTTTTAAGAATGATATTTTGTTTAGCAGACAGCTATGTTTTAAGCCTGAATTTTCTCTCCCTCTCTCTCTGTTGTGTGTGTGTGTGTGGGTGTGTGTGTGTTGTGTGTGTGTGTGTGTGTGTGTGTGTGTTGTGTGTGTGTGTGTGTGTGTGTGTTGGGTTGTGTGTGTGTGTGTGTGTTGGTGTGTGTGTCTGTGTGTGTGTGTGTGGTGTGTGTGTGTGTGGTGGTGTGTGTGTGTGTGTGTGTGTGGTGTGGTGTGTGTGTGTGAACATGTTTATGTGTTTATGAGGACACAATTTGTTAGATTTTTTTTTAAAAATATGAATGTTTATGCATTTTTAAAATAGGAGAAGTTTTATGAACATTTTCAGT
The DNA here is from genome assembly GCA_027422405.1 of Ptychobarbus kaznakovi. Classification (NCBI taxonomy): domain Eukaryota; kingdom Metazoa; phylum Chordata; class Actinopteri; order Cypriniformes; family Cyprinidae; genus Ptychobarbus; species Ptychobarbus kaznakovi. The sequence continues at coordinate 12,383,214 of CM049814.1, read as the reverse complement.
TGATAATCCAATGTTCTGTAAATAAATGCTTATAATCATACAGTGTGCGTTTTTGGGGGGAATATAATTTTTTTTCAGGAATCTCCTGTTACAACCATTAATTGGGCTGTTAGGTGTAGGGCATCTAATTAATTAAAACAGTTTGTTATCATTACGCTAGCTTGAAAGTCCCCTAACATAAAACCCAACCTGTGTGTGTGTGCGTGCGTGCTGCGTGTGTGCGTGAGTGCGTGGTGTTGTGGCGTTAGTTAGAAGCGAATAGTAGCACCAAAGGTCGAATAAGGGAACACATCTGGAAAAAAATGTATAGCAATGTACGTAAGTTTTGCTTAAAAAGCTCTGCAAAATATATATAATATACACACACACATATATATCCCCTGTATATACAAATATGTGTGGCTCATTTTTGCTCAATTTTGCAGAGAACAAGCGCAAATGTTGTGGGTTCATAGCAGAACTCATCTCCAAAAACTGGAAAAAAATGTATAGCCTGAAAAAATTAAATTTAAATCAAGTCGCTTTGGAAACTAATCGCGTCTGCAAAATGCGCAAATATATACAAATATGATTCAAAAACCATTCATAGTATTTTTGCTCAATTTTGCAGAGAACATTTACTAGCAGAACTAAAAAAGCGCAGTTCCTAAATTTAATCCACGAATGAATCAAAAACCATTCATAGCCATTTTGAATGAATCGAATAGAATGAAGACGCCACCTGCTGGCAGAGTTAGTTTCTTATTTAGAGTATAATTTCATAAAAATATATATTAATAATAATAATACAAATTCAAATAAAAAATTACTTTAAAGGGATAGTTCACCCAAAAATGGTTAATTCTGTCATTTGCTTTCCCTCGTGTCATTTCAAACCTTTCCTTTGTAGAACATAAAAGAAGGTATTTTGAAGACTGTCAGTAACAAAGCCGTTATAGTTAACAATGAGTTTCATTGTATGGACAAAAAATACTGAGTGCAAGCGAGTGATGCGTGTTGGTTAGTGTGCATCAATTAAAGCCCATTAATATGGAACGGTGATTAAACAGACTACCTGTGCAGTTAAACGAATTTAATCAACACCTGCCAGCCAATCAGAATAGAGTATTCAGACAGACCATGGCATAAATATATATATATATATTTCCATTTCCAAAGCCATAGAATATTTATTTTTTTAACATTGAAGTTAATGTCATATTCATTGAAGATCTTTGTCATTTTGGAGTATGTCAGACCCAATCCAAATTTCTTTGCTCACTCAGTCAGTCTCTCATTCACACACGCTCATTCACTCATTTGTCATTCTCCTGACAGGGTTACTGACATGAACATTAACCAGCCGTCCATCTGTCCCTCTGCTGCTTTATCTGTGTCTCTCATCCTCATTCTCATTTGCTTTTTTGTTCTCAATTTCTCTCTCAGACAGGACCAGAGTATGGACAGGGCATGAACCCTATTAGCAGACTGGCTCAGATTCAACAGGCCAAAAAGGAGAAGGAGCCCGAATATATGCTGCTTTCAGAGAGAGGGATGCCTCGCCGGAGAGAATTCATCATGCAGGTAAATTTAATAAGAGAGGGAATGAAGAGGTGTAAAGTAAAAGAAAAATGTGAAGGCCGAGAGGGGGAGTGAAGGACGGATGAGTCCTGCACAAACACTGATAACCTCCCACTGTGCAATCTGTCTTAATCAGAAAGACTGTCACCTCCTCCGGCTCTGATTACCACTGACCTTCAGCTCTGTCAAAGTCAGACAGAGACTCTTTTGACACGCACATACACAGTTGCTCGTCCACTCTTGGAAATTGAATCTCATTACATAAGTTAATGGATAATTAGTCTTAATTTAGATCATTTAGGTGATGACAGTAATTTTTCCATGTAGGTCCAAGCTAAATTCAAAACTTAAACACAAACTCTGCCTAGCTCAACATGCATGTGCATTTATGCCCTTGACCTCTTGCATCTAGGATGCAAATACAAAGTTTGCATGAAAATTGATATTGGCTTGTATTTAAATGTAAAAAAAATCAACCCATTATTTTCTGATTGCTCACTGCATCACATATGCACTTAGCACACATCACATCATTGGCTGGTGTCCACTGGTTTATTACAGGTCATTAAAACAACAATAACTGTACTGCTGGCTGCCCAGTAAAATTTAAGTTACCTCATACAGTAAAAATCAAGCCCCCTTTAGCCATAAGAGCTGTGCTTGTGAACAAAGACGCAACAATACCAGCAGAATTGGCTCTAAATAACCTGGGATTTAGAAATGCCTCCAACTTGGATCTACTTTTATTCTCTTGTTTTGGATCAAAGAACAGAAAGAATCAAAGATCATAACTCATTCAACTTAATTGACTTGCGCTTGCTAGTGGAGCATTGTGTAGTATTAGTGAATCAACGCAGAATAGCGTAGTATCAAGTAGAGTAAATTAGTGTGGTATAGAGTGCCATAGAGTGACTCAGATCTGTTTTTCTAATGATGGTGCGAACAGCACAAACCACATGGAATCTTTTCAATTCCGATTTGTGCCACTTTCATATGTAGTACTAAATCTGATACAGATCATTTGTTTTGCAATGCGATCGCAGTCTGAAGTCATATCGGAATTCATGCGACATGTACGTCACTCTAGATCCACGTTCACCACGATTCTGTGCTCATGGGAGTCACATATTTTGCATTCCCAAAGTTATCAAGTTGCAAAAGGTAGTCTGTGGAAGTACAGTGATGTATCAGAACTTATAAGCATTGCAGTCACAACTCTATATACAAGCGAAACATAAGGACTCTTATAACAAAAGTTTCAAAACTTCTGTCACATCCTTGTCATATTGCCTGCACATAATTTTGCTGGGTTCTGCAGCAGATCACACTATAATTAAACACATAATCCCTTACTTTATGTTCTCTGTGTTTACTACCATATGACATGTTGCCAAGTCCATGGTTTTCCCATGCAATTGGGCTATGTTTTTGCTGTTCCTGTGGGTTGTTTTTCAACTATGTGGGTTGGGTTGTTTTGGAAGTTTTGAAAACAATTGGGTGGATTTGTTGTGAAAACCCTACTTCTTTTGCGCAACGCGTGTTCTGTTCAGTATATTGCACATAAAAACTAAAATGCTCTAAAAAAAAAAAATCCATTAGGCCACGACTGCCATAGAGTAGGGTAGAATACATAGGATGGATTGAGTAGAGTAAATAGTGTCAATTTATTTAGTACATTTATATAGTTTAGAGTTTATAGAGTGGTGTAGAGATGTATAGAGTAGATGTATGTGGGCTTAAGGTTGAATATAGAGTGAGCTAGACTAGATAGGATGAATAGAGTGTAGAGTTTTTTATTCATCGTATGAGAATATAACGTAGTGCTCTGCATTTAACCCATCCAAGTACACACACCCGCTGGGCAGCCAATGCTGCGGCCCGGGGAGAGCTCTAAGGGTAGAAGAGAGAGAACACTAGATTCCCCCCCAGAATTCCTGCCGGAGATGAACTCACAACCTCAGGTTAGCAGATTCGAGTTAAATAGAGTAGTATTGCATAAAATAGTAGATAGAATAGATGAGAGCTTAGTAAATAGAGTAGTATTGCTTAGAGCTGGCTGGATAGGTTGAGTATAGTAGATTGGATACTATAGAGTAGATTTGTATATAATAGTGTAGAATTGTTTGGATTGGTGTAATTAGGGTATAGAAATGACCAGAGTTAATGGAGATTGTGTAAACTCTATTTTAGAGCCAAGTAAATTAGCATAAAGTGAATAAGTATGAAGAGTAGAAGAATGGATAAGAATGGAGTGCACAGAAGAGAGTAAAAAAAAATAAATCAAGTATCTAGAAGTTTCTAATGTTGAGTCTTTCTGAATGATCCTGTCTCCCACCACACACATCAAGTATCGATTTCTCTTCCCTGTCTCCCATCCGATAATCCCTTGCTTTAAAGTGCTCTGTGCATCTCTGAGCGTGCGGTAACACAGCCTCTAACTGATTCTCCATGCTCCTTTTGTGTTGCCCAGTCGCTTCTAAAATTGCCACGTTGTTCGCTCTCTGGTCTGTGGGCATCAATATGTGTCTGTTTTCAGGCCCACACCATCCTTCCCCACCTGCTGCTTTGCTCCTAATAAATATGAAAAGATGCTTGTCTGGGTTTAGAGACAGTTTTTTTGACAACACAATGTTTTTTATCTTTTTTGTTTTTCTAATACATATTTGAAAGTATTGTGCTACATAGGGCTGCAACTAAGGATTATTTTGATAATTGATTAGTTGGCCGGTTAATCTTTCGATTAATCGGATAAAAAAATAACTTTTTTAAATTATTGACAAAAAACACACTACTCCACATTCTGTCCAATGTCTTTCAAACAAACGTGCCAACTGAATGATACACATACAGTACTTAACAATTTATTAGACCACCTATCATAATAAAGAGAAAACACAAATATTTTAGGAATCTGTCGAAAAAAAAATTAAAATCTAAAAATGTTATTGTCATTTATTGGGCAAATAACAAACTGAAACAACTAATTAGTATTAATTCCCACTATAACAAAAATGGCCTCCTATGCCTTGCAACAGCTTGCCTTCTTGCTGCCATTATGTACTTTTTGACTGTAAGTGGGTATCTGAAAAAACCCACCATGAAGCGCTCTGCCTTTCTTTCATAGATTACAGCAATAATTATATTATAGCATTAGAAATAGCCTACTATTGTTACTAAAGAGCTTACGCATATTGGAGGACTAACCAATACAGAAAGCTAAAAATGACTTTGTTAATCACCAATGCTGTTAGTTTAGAGCAGCAGTGGCACAAACCTTACATAATTTGATAAAAACCTTACATAAATGTGTTTTTAATAAATTTGTTAAGCACTGTAATAGTGAATATAGTTTAAATCTCTATTAAAAATTAAAATAATAATAAAGATAATAAAAACACAAACTCAGTGTTAACCAACAGGTAAGAGTAATTTTCTGCAGGAACATGCGTTCACTGTGATCACAGTCACGTGTCATTTATTTATCCTGTAATAAGGCGGCTATGAAGCGTCTGATATTTATATTCAGAATTACACGCTGTTATCCCTTAACAGTTCCTACTCTCATAAAATACTCGCACGGCATGTTGACTTTTAAGCCTTAATTTAACTTTCAACAACAGATATTTCAGCACAATGGATATTTTTGTGCTGAATAGCCTTTTAATTATCTCCCTCTGTGTTCTGTCTGTCTGACGCGCGTGCACACGCCCGCCCGGCGCTCATTCTGTATTTTAAACTTAACACAGGCTGTCAGGACGGACCTTTATGCAAAAATGGAAATGCTCGCGTGAATCTGTGACATTTATAGATAAGGATATGACCGTAAACTGAACGTTTTTGCACTGAGAACGCACACGCATCTGTCAAAGAGCCTGACAGGGCAAGCCATTACGCTAATGCATTAAAATAAAGAATTCTCATGTTTTGGGCAGCTTGGATCACGTAGCCTAGTTCTCCCGCAGCATCTCATTCTGTTTCCTCCACTATTTTTAGATGCATTTTGTCCATAGAAATGCGTTATTCAGTGCTGTAATTTGACGCAACCGGCTGAAGTTGGACGTGCACTGTGGGCAGACCCGACTAATCGATAATGAGAATCATTGTCAATGATTTTCATTATCGATAATAATCGATTTTATCGATTAGTTGTTACAGCCCTAGTGCTACCGATTGGATGTTGGTTGTGCTCTCCGCCAGATTCACAGTAAAAGTAATTTTACAGGCAATATAGGCCATTTTTACATTTTAGATACATTATTGTTATCTTATGTTATTAACAATCCTGGTTTTTGTACACTATGTGTGTTTGTTGACAGGTGAAAGTAGGTACCGAGGTGACCACAGGAACTGGACCCAATAAAAAAGTGGCCAAATGTAATGCTGCTGAGGCTATGCTGCTTCAACTGGGCTACAAGGCATCTACACCATTACAGAACACTCCAGGAAAAGGTCAGTTTCAATCAAGCTGCAACTGCTAGTAATTATTATGCTACAACGAACATGTAATTTAAATGAGTCAAAGTGGTTTGCTACACTACAAGCCACTAAGCACTTATTTAAAGCAGCTATTTAAAAAATAAAATATATTAGGTTGCATTTCACATACTTTTAAAATCAAGATTTATCACAAAATGATACTAATGATGTATCTTAGTGTTCATAATTTGGGGATGCATTTTATAATCAAAAATAATAAAGTAAAAATGTCTATGAAGTATATATAATTAGACAAGTACACACACACACACACACACACACACACACACACACACACACACACATACAGACACATCATACACACACTACACACACACACACACACACACACACACACACACACACACACACACACACACACACATATATATATACATGTACATACATTTAGTCATTTAGCAGACGCTTTTATGTAAGCGACTTCCAAATGAGGACAATGGAAGCAATCAAAATCAACAAAAGAGCAATGATATGCAAGTGCTATAACAAGTCTCAGTTAGCTTAATGCAGTACACGTAGAATGTTTTTTTTATTACATAATAAATAAAAAGAAAATAGAATAGAAAAAGAATAGAGCAAGCTAGTGTAAGAGGCCTATTTTGCTTTTGTTAATTGTGTAATAAATAAAAAGAAAACAAATAGATAGAATACAAAAAGATCAGAAAAGCTAGAGTCTTTTTTATTGTTTGTTTGTTTTTTAGAATAGAATTGGAATAGAGAGTGCTAGAGTTAGAGGTTCAAATAACAATGGAAGAGATGTTCTCCGCTTCGCGTCGGGTGGTTCTTTGCCTCCACATCGTGCATTAAAATCTTTTATGCACAGCTAGCCGTTGATTATCCCTTACATAAATGAATATTTATATAATAAAATAAATAATTATAAAATATAAATATAATAATTTTACTACCAAAAAATGATGATGATGATGATGATGATATTATTATTATTATTATGATGTTGACAATTATGGCAACAATAATTTTTTATTTTTAAATTGTATATTTGAAACAGACCATCCAAAGTTTTTCAGACTTTCCTTTTATTGTGTCCTTATATAAAAAAGAGGTCATTTTGTAGAGCAGCAACTTTTTTCTTTTACATGTTGGTAACATTTCTATTAAAATGTCTCTCTCATTTAGCAAACTAATTGTCTCGGTAAAGTAAATAAATTAGATAAGAAACATTCCACTAAATAAAACATTTCAAATCAATAGTTTAATGTATAGCCTGAATGCTCTGTGAGTCGCTTTGGATAAAAGCGTCTGATAAATACATACTAATGTAAATAATATTTATATTTAATCATATATTTCACTACAAAAACAAATCACATCACCGGCTGAAAAAAATTATTTATTAAATTTTTATTTTAATCTAATTAAAACAATATATTATGTGTGTGTGTTATATATATATATATGGGCTATACACACACATAATATAAATTGTTTTAATTAGACATAAAAGAAAAATTAAATAAATATTTTGTACTTTATAAAATAATATTATTTACAGGAGAAATCCTAACCCCCTTTTATCACTTTGAGGGCTTTTGTAAGCTATAAGAAATAAACTCATTATAAAATGCACAAAATGTTTGTTTCACTTTCAAGTAGCCTATTAGATTTGTGTAGTCTGTATAAAATTTTCCCAGCAGAAGTATGTTGTTAACAAGTCATCTTTGTTAATTATTGTGTGTTCGTGGGGGACTTTTTACAGACCTTAATATCAGCGTGATCTTGCGTTATTCTCGTGTGCTTTCGGCTGTAGTTTGCGGATCAGACATTCTTGTCGTCGGCGATTCTTCTTATTGTAAAGTAATGAAGTGTGTAACCTATTGTCGCCGATCCATCATGCAATGTGACCATAGCAGCAACTGACTGTTACCCCAGATAGTCGTGCAGTGTGAAAACAACGGTGATCCGGCGACTTTGAAAATCATGCAGTATGAACTCGGCATTAGTTGTCTTTTAACGAGATAATTATCCCATTTTGCCGCCACATTCAGTATGAGCAGCGTAGCGGGGATAATAATGAGAGAGTATGTGAATGTATACGTTTGTATCATCACGCTGCTTCTTGTTTCGGTGCGCACAACCTTAATCTTTAAATCTCCCATCTACTTAGTCTTTGCAAGTTAGTGACGCTTATGTAGTGATGTCTCAATTTGGTAGCGATTCTCCCTTTCTAATGGAAACAAGGGAAAGCGACATGTCTGACACGCATGAAAAGGGGTTTGCTAAACCGAGCCTCTTTTTCTCTCTTTCCATTTCTTCCCGCTCCTCTATTATCTTAACATTGGCCACAGATGGACAACAAAGGATGGAATGGACAAAGGGCTGCTTTTCCTGAAACAACGACCAACAGTAAGTGTTTTTCTCTTCGTCTGTGTTCCCCGGTGTAGGTGATGCCGGGCCGTTTAATCTATCTGACTGATTAATAAGAAACCGAGTCGGCTCAATCACAAACTCGCTTCTATGGAGAGCCTGTGAATTCCTCCTATTCATGCAGACTTCTGTGCTTTCCCAGGGGGTCTGTGAGACCACAGTATTACACACTCACACACACATTAACCACCCAAACACTATTCCAGGGTACAACCGTGGTCTTCCAGACGGGTTTGCACACACACAAAGATATCCATTTCCATGCCATGCTCGACTAGGAGTTCTGCGGATCTCTTTTAGGACTGAAGTTCAGAGAAATAATATCTCCGTTAGGTCCTCAAATGATCCCACTGTGTCAAAGAACTTTTAATGGGTGCTCTTTTTAGCACCTGTTTACATTGAACTATGTTATAATGACCATCAATGTCTGTTTTAGTTAGGTTATGTACTACATATCATACAGATGACGATGAACCAAACAGCTTATACACTATGCATGCACTTACCTTAAATTGAATAACCATTTTTAATATAATTACATAAATGTAAAAAAAAAAAAAATAACATTATTTTATAATTTATGTATTCGAGGAAAAGTGCACACAAAACAAAAATTTGTCATAAATTTCCTTGGCATCAGGCATTCCAAGATTTAAATGGGTTTGTTCATCAGAACCAATCTGGAGGCATATGAGCAATATCACACAAGTAGCAGTGCGATATGGCTGATTGAGTTTATACAACAGTTCAATGGCACACATGTTTAAATACATAACAAACAACAACAGAGTTTCTTTAAAAACACTCTTTTGTGCAGGACTACTTCCTTCCGCCATGGATTCAAATATCAGTTTGACAGTTTAACAGCTGAGCCCAAGCCTCCATTACTAATTCGAAAACATCACTTTAGAACTAGTAACGAAGGACCGTTGAGTTGTTTAATTGAAAGCTTATTGTATTACTGTATTAAAAGCTCACTGTATTATGCAGTGTGAGATTTTGCCCTTTGCAAAAACTATTTACTCTGGAACAGATAATAGACTAATGGCACCAATGACTGACTGTTAGATTTATCCAAAAATAATTATATCTCATGTTTACCCACTATAGAGACATCAGAGCCAGCGGTAAATTCCATAAGATCTGGCTGAGATGAGGCGCTCTCGGCAGGTTCATGAGCGCTGAACGGCTGCTGAGTGCCTGGAGCTCACATCTTTGAAAACGCCAAAGCAAGTTTTCAAATAGACATTATCTGCATATTTGAGGTCTAAACGAGTACATTCTCCTCTAAAAACTCTTAAAGCTACATTCCGTGACACAAAAACAGTATTAATTTTTGATAGAGGTCGATCGCAAATCAGATTGAAAGAACTGTTGTATAATTAGCTGCACTCTACACATAAACTGCATAGGTTCTAGTCAGTCAACGATCGCTATTAATGCACCACGATAATCGAAGATTGAAATGCATTGTCACTTAAATGGCAAAAAGATAGATACTAGATCGCTACATTATATTCCCCAGCAAAGAGGTGATAAAATCGCTGTTTGTAGAGAGAGACGCGCAGACGCAGCAAGCAGGTACACACTACTGTCATATCTCTCTCTCTCTCTCTCTCTCTCTCTCTATAAATTCATTCAAATAAATGTGGGCTTACCGCACTATTTCATCTCTGTGTCTGATTTGAAGCTGGCAGAATGCTAGCGCTAACGAGCCATAAATGACTAAAATAACCGTCATTTTTACCCTTCCGGTCAAATATTGCGCTGCAAAGAGCAATACTAATTTTAACTTGTCTATAACTTGGCAAATTACCAAGGGTGGTTCGCGGAGGCAATTGGTGAGTAAGTCAAGTAATGCTGAATTTCTCCAAACCTGTTCAGATGGAGAAACAAAGTCATCTGCATACTGGATGGCCTAATGATAACTGTTCTTTTCATCTATTATTATTCGTTTTATTATTTACTATAGTAGGCAGTTCTATACAAATTTTTGAAAGACGTTGTTAGTGTCTATTTGATATAAATATTAACAATTGATTGAGACCTGATTTCGAAGAAGGACCCAATTTCTCACAACATCGGCCCATGATTCCCAGCTCTGACTTTGAGAGATGAGAAATGATGTAACTGGCAACGTTCCTGCATAGCCTGCCTGCAAACAAACATAGCACATCTCTGTCTTTGTTTATGAGCTTTGCCAATATATTTTAACATCCTAAGCAATTCAAATTACTGTCTTATGCAATCACAAGCTGCTTTGATGTGGTTAGAAGTTGTGTAATGAATAAAAATCATAGCAGTCAATTCACACATATGATATTTGTAAATAAAATCATTTTAGACAGATGGAGAAAACAAACAGAATTAAGACATACACAGAGTGTCTGTCAATTGAGCATCTCTGTAAACAGCTTTGTGATTATAATCGCAGTGATCTAGTTTTGGTTTGCGTCAGTCTTGCCAGACTGAGTTGTAGTTGTTGTTGTGAACTTGTGGACATTATTACACCCCTGGCCTCTGGCATTATTGGGTCCTGATTCAATTTTTCCAGACCAGTCTTTCTTTTTTTCTGAAGTGAAAATATGCAGATCTGGCCCTACTTGACACTTGAGTTTAGGATTATATGAAATTGCATGATAAAAAAAACTATTTAAATCATTGTCAAATGCAAAAACAGCCCTAACAGTAATGAAGGTTGCAGAAATGGTGAAGCAGAGTGATATGACAGCATCCTCATGTAAACACCTTCAGTGAATTCCCGCACCTTCAGCAGTTTTGTTGCTTGATTCAAAGCAGTGTTTGACAACTGTTTTGGATGAATCTATGAAAACGACAGCTTCTCTAAATCATCTCTAAATCAGGTCACTCGTGGTCTAATGTTGGATCATATTTGACCCAACTATGTTGATATTCCTGGAACTTGCACACATGCTGACGAAAGCTCTTGGCTGATGGAAAAACCTTTATTATAGTGCTTGCAGCAAGCAGTTCATTTTCTTTTCCATTCATTTTTTTTTTATTGTTTGCCCACAAAATCAAATAACATTAACAGAATCACACCATATATTCATATTACAGAATGTACAAGACCCTAAAGATAAGTGAAAATGGATGAAAAGCTAAGAAAAACAAATTATATTATAAAAAAATCAGAGCATTTTAGAGCATTCTTTAAATAATAATAATATAAAAAAACAGTACTGTATGTACATCAAGAGAGTTATTTTATGTATTCCCAAAGGGGGACCATATCAGCCAGAATTTGTCAATTTTTTATGTTTACCATAAGTGAGATTTTCAAGTGGCAACCACGTAGCAATCTGTGATATCCACATTTTGAAAGATGGAGCCTGTGATGCAGACCAAAGTAACAAAATGCATTTTTTAGCTAAATATACCAGGACAATAAATAACTGTATTGCATCTTTTTTAAACAAATTGTTCACATTGAGATTCAATAAATATAAAGCTGGGGTCATATCAAAGTTGAGTTCAAGAAGATCTTTCATTACACTGTGTATTTTCTTCCAATATGGCAATATTTTGTCACAGTACCAAAAACAATGAATGAATGTGCCTTTATTTTTTTCACTTGAAACATATGCCTGTGGCATTGATAAACATCTTCTTAATACGCATCTGTGTAATATATATCCTATTAAATAAATTAAAGTTGAGCTCATGGATCCCAAGATAAGTACATTTCGGATACATATTATCATATACAATAGCCCAATCATTCTCTTCAATAGTTTGACCAATATCCTTCTCCCAAACACCCTTCAGTCCGGGCAAGGCAGAAGTGCAATTACTAGACAAGATGTCATATGCCCTTGATATTAATCCCTTTAAACAAATTGGATTCAGTAAAAGGTCTTCAATCTCTGTTGTTTCAGTTCTCAACTCTTCTTTGTCTATCTTTGGTTTTAAAAAATGTTGCAATTGAAGGTATTTGTAAAAATTGGACTTCGGAGCTGTATATTGCTCTACAATCTGCTGGAAAGACTTTAGGGTGTCCTCTGAAAATAAACAAGATATTTGAGAGATTCCCAGTTTCAGCCATGCTGAAAGACCAATCTTCTGCAAAGTTAAAGGCAAATCAGGGTTAAAAGAATGTGGGGAAGACAAGGAAATAAATTCCTAAGTATGTCTTAATATCCCTCCAGGCTCGAAGAGTGTTTGATATGGTAAAATGTTCCGATACCTTTTTTATCTTCGTATAGTTCTTAACAAATGGCAAAAATCGAATTGGTAATGGGGTGCAAGCTGTTTCTTCCATCTTCCACCTTCAACTGCCTGAAACGAACACTTTTTACATACAATGTATTTTATTAAAAAAAAATTTTTTAAATGATTTTAAAATGTATTAATACAATTTCATATATTGAATGAATTAAATGATGTGTCTGCTTCTAATTATTCCAACATAATTGAACATAATGTCAACATAACATTAAACAATATCAAGTCCCCCCCTTTGCTCATATTTCTCAAAAACACATACAATAACACTTAATTTCATCATTCGTTACTCTCCTCATTAAGTTACAAGGAAAGATTCCTGGAAACTACAGTTTCAGCAAAAATAATTGTGAAGTACTTGATTACTTGGTTAACATTCACCCCAAATAACTGAATCTAGTAGAATGGATATTTTTATTTAAATATATTAATGGAAAGCAAAGAAATCAATTTGAAATTGTGTTGCATATAGTAGATCACAAATAATATGATTGAAGAAATGGAAAACATATGCAATGGCAACCAAGAACTGTATGGTTTCCCACATTCTTCAAAATATCTTCTATTGTGTTCAACGGAAGAAAGAAATTCATACAGGTTCGGAACAACTTCTGGGTGAGTAAGTGATGACTGAAATTGAATATTTGTGTAAACTATCCATTTAACATGTTAATTCTAAAATATTCCTTTAAACGTATAGTTTACCCTAAATTTCTGTCATTAAAGGGTACCAATTACGCCCCTTTATACAAGATGTAATATTGGGCTTGGGTGTCCCCAGAATGTGTCTGTGAAGTTTCAGCCCAAAATTTCCTCACAGATCATTTATTATAACAGCTGGAAATTTTTTTGGGGTGTGTCTAAAAAGAGCTGATTTGGAGTGTATGCAAATGAGCTGCATATTCCCGCCCCGTCTCCAGAAGAAGGTGTCACGTATACGTCTTTCTGCATTGCATATCTACAGCAATAAACAGCCGATATAAGCAACATAACTGAGAGTGAGAGAAACGGTGTTCAGCTGTACATATGAGAAGTCAAATGCACTAAAAGAGAGACAAAACAGCGCAATGTTACAGAGCTCGCGGTGCGCTGACCTGTCATTGGCACGGATCAACAGACCGAGCCGCGCTACCGAACGAATCTCGCGCTACACGACGAACTAATCTCACAAACACGCGCTGATCAGTTAAAAATACTTAGTGAATGCACATAAATACGGTTAAAATACTAAGCACTATAACAACATGACATTCACAAAGGAGTCTGGAGTGATTTTGAGGCGCATTACCTTGAAAAATGAAAGTAATCCACAGCGTCCTCAGCAGCTCAGATGTTGGGAGAAAATGATGTTCAGTCTTACATCCATTTAACACAGAGCACTGGGATTGCTTGCGAGACATTGTTGACGTTACAGCTGCTCGAGCGCGGAGAAAATGAAGGACAGCGTAACCGCTGAGGGCGGAAACTATAGCAATGCACTCGCAGGGCTGTCAATCAACCCCCGTGGCCCGGCCCTCCGAAATGTGACGTCACACTGCAGTGAGAATCAAAACGGCAGGCCTAGTGAGACTGACTTGGTTTAAAGGGGATTAAAATGAGCAGTGGGTGGAATTTTATCATTGTAGGGTGGTTGTGTTCACACACTGCCAACACACATTTATGTCCAAACACCATATAAACATGGATTTTGCATAATAGGTGACCTTAAATTACTCACCCTCATGTCGTTCCAAATCTGTAAGACCTTCCTTCGTCTTGGAACACAAATTAAGATATTTTTGATGAAATTCCAGAGCTTTCTGACCCTCCATAGACAGCAAGGTTCCCACCACGGTCAAGGCACAGAAAGGTACCAAGAACATTGACAAAACAGTCCATATAACATCAGTGGTTCAACCGTAATTTATGAAGCAAATACCACAAATCATGAGTGAGCTTTGATCTGCACATAAACAACGCAAGCGCTGTGGTGCTGCTGATGTATACCTCGCATGCATCGTGATACTTTCCAAAATGGCACTGAGGTGACACAGAGGAGAAGAATTGTTGAATAAAGTCGTTTTTTTTGCACAACAAAAAGTATTCCTGAAGCTTCCTAATATTACGGTCGAACCACTGATGTTACATGGACTATTTCGTCTATGTTTTTGGTACCTTTCTGGACCTTGAACGTGGTAGGAGCCTTGCTGTTTATGGAGGGTCAGAAAGCTCTCGGATTTCATCAAAAATATCTTAATTTGTGTTCGGGTTTGGAACAACATGAGGGTAATTAATGACAGAATATTCATTTTTGAGTGAACTATCCCTTTAAGCTTCTGTTTTTTGTTGACATCTGTTTCAGTGCTGAATCGATCTTTATACATAATATGCTGCATCTAAAGCAGCATTATATATATGAAAAACATGCATTTGGACACACTTTTTAATGCTGCACCGATGCAGCATATAATTTTCATGTTAAAACACAATTATCCATCTCTCTCTTCATCTGTCTGTTTTTCTTTTGGCCTTCGCTCTGTTTTGGAGAGGATCCATTCTCCAGCTCAGCTTTATCATGCTGGTGTTGTTAGACTCCATCTATCTCCTAATTGACTTCACAGACTTTTAGAGTCTTTAACGTCAGAATAATGCTGGTTAATTTACGGTTTCTGAGATCTGCCAGGGAGAGAATCAACGTCTCTAAGGGGTGTAAACTCAATTCAGAGCAGATGTACATGTCAGTGACCTGCGAACTAAGTTTTTCCTTTCCACCCTTGTGAACACAGAACCAGGTTCTCTAAAGCAGATTTATGGTACCTTGTCCATCGCTGCCAAGTGTGCAGATTTATATCAGCTACATTTTGATTATGCAAGAGCTATGATTTTAATCTTTAGCTCTGCATTCTTGGGTGTTTCTTGAACTGTGCACATTTTTGGCCATGTGGACTCTCTGAAAACACAGTTCCACACTAGTTGTCCAAAAGTGTGCACATGCATCAAAGGAGAATTTTGTGAATGTTATCATTTTTGATCATTTTCATCACATCTCAAATTGTGTGTTTAATTGTGTTCTAAAGTTGAAATGATGGAATTGGAAATTGCATTTTAAACTTTTTTTGGAATAACATGGCTAGATAATTCTTGGCTAAGATTTCATGAATCCCAAATACAATTAAATAATATTTACACACATTTTGCATCATCAAAGTTACAGTTTGGAAATGATCCACAATAATAATATTCTGCTTACTAGTGATCTTTACCTTGATTTTTGTGTTTTTTTCTATGCATTTCATCACTGATACTGTTTTCTCTTTGTTAAACAAGTACACTAATGTTGCATCTGATTAGGGCAAACTTTTTGTGCTACATAACTTTTGTGAAATCCCCCCCCCCCATTTGTCTCATTGCAAAATGCAAGTTGTCACGTGACAATAAAAAAAAGAATTTTTTTTTTGCCATATTGATATGCCAGTGGGAACTTCAAACTGCTGGTTTTCATTTACGTTCTCACTCAGCTTTCTAAATATGGATATAAATAATTTTCACATAATGCATATTGACATGGTTTGTTACCATTTTTATGTACTGGATATTTTATGATGGATTTTCATGTTTTAAATTAGCTAAATGTGGGCACAAGGATAGAGGTTTTAATTTGTCACTTTTACTTTGCAAAAAAGTGTTCGTTTTAATAAAAATCAACCTTAAAGATTTAAAAGTGCCTGTAGCACCCTCATACCTTATTGCTTAAATGTCTTCAAAGTGACATATATAGCTAAATGCCCAGGGTTGGATCCCTCTCAAGAGTGTAATGGTACAAAATGAGCAAGACTTTGAAACAAAAATGAAATGTAGTCAAATTGTGCATTGAGTCATGTCTGGCACAACCATATGGTCTCAGGGCTCATGTAACATGCTGTATTTAAAGTAACAAGACAATGTGTCAGGAATTATTAATCAATTTCCTGCACTGGTGGTATCGTACAAGTTTGAGCTTTAATCCCACGATGCATTCTTCTGAATGTACAATCCCATGGAGATACTTGGCATATGTGTTATGATTTGTGTGTGGAGTAATAAACGGATGAAGGAAATGAGGCGGGAGGGATGGATTAAGGGATGTATGGGAGGTCTCTGCGTTGCGTTATGTCCCAGAAAAGCAACACATCTTCTTAATTGAGGTTTTTTTATTCCCACACGATCTTAGAAGTCCAAAAAAACACAAGATCTCCATTCTAGATAAGCATTTCAGCAGCTTTTCGTCAGCAAAGTGTCCATAAAAAATGTCTTTCTTTTTTTTTTGTGAGTGCGTATGAGAAAAAGTCTGTTTTTGTGTTAAACAGGGAAGAAGTAGAGCAGGATTCCACAAAAGCTGAATGTGTGAGTAAGACAGCGCTTTGCTTGTGTGTGTGCGAATATGTCGGTGTATTAGTGTTTAGTGTCTTGGAGCGTTGCTTCATCGTGTTGATTTACAGTTGGGCTGTTATCTGTTTTAAATCACAGCTTGGGCCATGAGCTGGCCAATCTCCAGCCCACCGTTCTCAAATTCAGCCCATTATACTGGGTGGAACCTGTTGGAACGGGGAAAGAGAGAGAGAGAAGGGAAAAAATAAAGAAATGAGGGTGCCGATGGTGTGGTGGTATTGCTTTTTCTTAGCGTTTATGTGCTCTTTGTCGTAATTCCCAAATTGATGTCATTCTGGCTCACACCTCTCGTTTTATACCATGTTAAGTATGCATTTTTCTCTGGATGCTGATTTGTGTAATGCGAAATGCAAGTTGTCGTGTAAGATTAAAAAAATGAAATGTCTGTTGCCTCCTTTGCCAGTCAGCCTTGTTGAAATGGCCGACGGGAACTCCAAATGGTTTTCATTTACATTCTCTCTCCGTGAATTAAAGGGTTGCGTCAACGGCACACTGCAGCGCTTAGAGAACTGCCTATTTACATTTCTCACAATTTTCTGGGATAATATTTACCAGTTTTATGGCCCGAACACTAAGTTAAATCAGTTGTTGCTTGTTATGGGTTGTCAGAAATTGTGGAGAATAGCCGGCTGCTTTTGGAAACTTAATTTAGGACAGCAAACAGGAAGCAGAATCTGTGCACAGATGAGGACGTTCGCTGCACCTGCTCTGTTCCTCTCATCTTCTCTTGTTGTCACTGTGTACTGGCTTCTGTGAAGAAGAATATGGCTTTTTGTCTGTGTCTGTCATTTATAATGCTGTGATCTACATATAAAAATGAGAAAACTTACTTTTAACAGATACAAATACACACACTTTCTCTTTTGGAGAAAATACCCAACTGTTTAATCATCGATCAGGTGAAATTCAGATCACTTAGAAAAGCAATAGCTCATCTGTATTATTTTATTTATTGTTTATTTTTTGTTTTGTTTTTATTATTAATATAGTTTGAACCATTCAAAAGCTTGGGGTCAGTACGTTTTCAAATCTGCATTTATTTGATTAAAAATACAGTAAAAAACTATTTTAAGCAGCCATTACTCCAGTAATCTTCAGTATTACATGATCCTACGGAAACCATTATAATATGTTGATTTGGTGCATAAGAAACATTTCTTATTATTAAACTCTTTAAAAAAAAATTGTGCTGCTTCATATTTTTGTGGAAACCAAAAAAAGATTTCAGGAATTTTTGATGATTAGAAAGTTTAAAGGGAACAAGTTTATAATTAATTCAAAACCCGGCACAAATTAAGATAATTGAAATCAGAGGCTTTCTGACCCTCCATCTAATGTAATGTGTCCATCATAAAAAAAAAAAACTCGGCTGCTAAAGCCATGGAGCTCACATCTCCCAAAACGTCGAAGCCAATTTTAAAATAGATGTTATCTTTATTAACAAACCACGTATTTGAAGTCTAACCAAGTACATTCTCACCTAAAAAACTCTTAAAACTACATTCTGTGACATAAAAACAATTATTTATAAAATTATAGTGGATTTGTGCGTCCGCCATGACACTCGCCATTAGAAATACTGCAGGCGGAGTAAAACGGTTGGAGTTCTGATATAACTTGACTATCTCACTCCTCTCAGCCAATTAGATTCGAGGACAAAGAAATAACTATTGTATAAATATATAGTTTTTATTAATACTTTTTTTCAGCAAGGACACAATAAATTGTATTAATAAATAAATATTTAACATAATGTAATAATTTATTAATTTATCCATTTTAGTTACTTTTTTATTTGTATTTATTTTATCATTTATTTCATGACATTTTCAATATTAAGAATATAAATATGCCCACAGCTGAGCAATGACCGTGTGTCTTTTTCCATCCCTATATAGCACAAAAAGGAATTCTTCACCTCTCCCCGGATGTGTATCAAGAAATGGAAGCGAGCCGGAATAAGGGAGTCCCCGGTGCCCCTGGAAACTACCTGACACCCAAAGACATTGGCCAAGGGTCCACAGGGTCATTCAACACCCCGTCGGTGGGCAACACCGCTACCATCGCAAGAGAGCTGCTGCTGAGTGGGATTTCGCCCACCGCTGAGGCCCTGATCCTGAAGGGAAAAGCACCTGCTTTGGCCTGTGGCTCCATTCAGCCTTCCCAGCAGCTGGAGTACTTAGCCCACATTCAAGGCTTCCAGGTATGGAATATATGAAGTGATTTTACAGATCTGTTTATCTCTCGCGCTCGCTCTCCACTGCTAGCTCTACCCAGAGAACCAGACCTCAAATTTCATAACATCTCTTACGGAGCCTAAAATGTATCTGCTTGGCTTGCACTGTTCGTCCATCTGGACGAGACTGTGGAAATGTGGAAGTGCCTGCTTCTGTCATTGATGTTCCTACAGGCCAGGGAAGTAATTTATCTCAGTTACATTTCCCTTTTCCTGTCTGTTTACCATTGCAGACAAAGGATAACAACCTGTCTTTAGCTGATTTGTCTTCCACGACTCTGTTTGTCCTAGGGATGCGTTATAATTGCAATATTAGAATAAATATTATAATTAACTGCAAATTATATTTGTTGAATATTTTTGTTTGTTTGTTTGTTTTATTTGTATTTGTGGAGCAGCTGCACTTTATGTTCTATATGTAGGCTACCAAGCAATAAGAATGGCCTGCAGTCCCATTGTGAGAATGTTTTGTGCCCGTTTACTGGATCAGCGCTATACAATTTTTTTGATAAATAAAATAACTTTATTTATTATACACACTACACTTCAAAAGTTTAAGTTTGGAAAGATTTTTCATGCTTTTGAAGTCTCTTAGTTTGACCAAGGATCCATTTATTTCATTAAAAATACAAAAAAGTAAAATTGTGAAAAATAATTTTTACATTTAAAATAACGTTGTTTTTTTTGTTTCACATGATTCTTCAGAAATCATTATAATATGCTGATTTGGTGCTCAAGAAACATTTTTATTATAATTAATGTTGAAAACAGTTGTGCTGCTTAATATTATTGTAGAAAATGTGATAAAAAAATTTTTTAAAAAAAATTATTTGAAATAGAATCCTTTTGAAACATTATAAAAGTCCTTTCACTTTTGATAAATTTTTGCATCCTTGTTAAATAAAAGTATTAATTTCTCCCAAAAAAATCTAAAATCTGACTGACCCCAAACATTTGAACAGTAGTGTATTTATGTGTTATACAAAATCTAAAATAGAACAATAAAAGTGTGTGTGTATATATGGTATTTAGTTTGCGGCAGTAGTAGAATTTATACCCTAAATTTATACAATTTAATGTAAATTTTTAGTAAATTGCTGTTAAAACGTAAACAGGAGTCGAACAAAATGTAATGCTGTAATTGGCACTTTTAATATTAATAATCTCAGTTGTTATTAATCTTTTCTGATTAATTGTACTTTCCTGATCCCCAAAGTGTGTCCTCAATCTCTTCTACACTTTAAAGAAAACCAAGCCAGTGACTGAAAAGCACCCTCCAGTACCTTGAGCCGGCCCACTTAATTTAGCAGCAGGTGCTTTTCATATTGGACAGTAAAAACATTTTATCTTAACCTGCTGAGGTTGCCTTTGAAAAAGCCTTTGTTTTTGCTCAGTGCTTTCCTGTAGTCTGAAACCCGATGAAGAAGAGTGAGGCAGCCAAACGTAAACATGGGGGGGAAACAGCAGGTTTCACTTAAAGGGCCAGCTGTGAGGGATGAGCCGACCTGCCTGTGTGAATCACTCCACATTCAAACCCCTTTCCCCCTCGAATACCCTGATAAGAATCCCGCCTGGCTTGATCCCCCCCCCCCCATTCCTTGGTGTCTTCTATCAGGAGGATTTGAGTGTATAATGGAGGAAGGCAGGAAATGCCCATTTCATTGAGACAATGCGCCGAACGATGTGGGTTGGTAATGAAAACCTGAATGTACCAAAACAAAACAAAACCTCTGAGTTGCGTCTTTAGCGCTGAAACGCAGATTACAGACTTTCATATGTTTGTTGGCAGATGCTCTTGTGCAAAAATAATGTGCGCTTATTGGCAAACACCTTACTGTTTCTAATCAGAGCCGCAGACATGCTATCCTCCGTGCCAAAGGACATGTTTAAATCAGACCATGTTTGTGATTCAATTTGGACCTGACGGAGCTGTTATGAAAGCCCCTATGAGGCCCTTTTCATTGGCATTGGAGCAACAGAAACACCTGAAACTGTTTGGGAAAGCCACAACAAGAACCGACGTTCAATCAGTTTCCTAAAGCAGTTGTTCTACACTACAGATGTGGTATTTATTGTTGTGTGGTTATTCATGCGTCTGTTTCCTCTAAATCCTGATTCTGATCTCGAAACACTTAATGGAGAAGTTAATAGATGCCTTGTAAAAATAAAGACATAGCATGGGCTGTATTTGGCGTTGACTTTCAGTTGAGATTGGTTCATTCAGGACTTTTGCTCTTGTTGGGCCCCAACTATACACATGGGGCCTCCGAGATTAAAGAGATTTGATTGATGGAATTTTGCCAGAGGTTGAAAATTAGATGGGGCATCAGTATATTGGCATTTTGGAAGCAGTGCTGATGCAGAGAGGGTTGGAGAAAATTGTTTGTTTGCTGTTGATTTCCCTGATGTCTCAGGCCACATGTGATGGAAGTAGGGCAGAAATAATGGAGTCGTTTGAGTAATGCATAACATATGCTCTCTTTTTCTCGTTCTCTTTAGTGAAATGCTGTTATTTTCTGTAGTTGAGCTTCACATTTTGGCTGAGTTTGTGCCCACACTTGCCTTTTAAGTGGGCTCTTAGTTAGTCCGTTGTCTTCAGTTCATGATCATTAGAAAAATAGTCCTAAATACCATCAGATTAGGTTTCTTTGGCCTGTAACGATAGCTGAATCCCATTTTGTGCTACATATAAATTGCATTGCCAGACTTTGATTTTTAGGATAAAGTGTCTTCCTGCTTATTCTGTACCAATTGTTCATTGGATAATTTGTGCTCCAGCTTATTCCAGCCAACAATCACTCATTTAGACAGGAAAAGGCCATTTAACTAACATTTAAAGCACTCATTATGCTTAACCCAGTAAAAATCTGACTCTGACTCCCAGATGTTGCATAAAACCTGCTAAGCATGGCTTGTTTGAGGAACAGACCTAAATTTAAGTCGTTATTTGCTCATAATCTTCCCCTTCATTTAGCTGAGTAACTGACTTGAACTCGAGCTCAAGATGAATATAATGTGAGAACAAATCATTCCAATTGGTTGGAACTGGATTAGTTGATTTATTGAAGAGTTCCTCAAAAGAACAATTCATTAATTTAACAATTCATTCATTTGAGGGATATAACAATTTTCATTAACTACAAACCAACGTTTGATCCCAAACTATCTAGCCACTGCTGAGTGAAAACTTAATGTAGGCAACAGTTAAAACCCTGTTACCCATTTTGGCATATATTATTTATTTATTTATTAATTAGTTTTCGTCTATAAAAAAAATACTTTTAGAAAATAATTGTTACTTTCTAAAAAAATTTTTTTTTGCTAATCTATTTTATTTGAAAATAAATCACAAAACAATCTGAATTTCAACATTTATTTTGACATGTCCCAGTAACAAAAGATAGTTAAGCACTGCTTTACACTTGTCAAAATGAAATGAATCAAAAGATCCAATGCTTTAAGTTTGAATGCATGAGTCACCTTTCATTGCATGGAAAAGAGCAGCTAGCACATTATTCAGAATTTCTTCTTTTATTAAGAAAGCTATATGGGTTTATTGATGACAGGTGACAGAATTTTTGGCTGAACTAATGCTTTTTCTAAAGTGCACAGCCAAAGCCACAATAAAACACAGAACAAAGGTTTTTCTGTTGACTGAACTGACATCTGACAGATTATTTAGTAACCTTCAGTGATCTGGTTAAACTCTTGAGCCTCTCTTGGTCAGCTGGGTGACTTGTTTGGTGCAAGTAGCATCAGCTTTAGACGAACCCAGAGATGGATCTTTCCCCAAATCCCCCTTTGGTCGAGCAACCGGAGCCCTGCCAGCTAACGTTCACTCCCCAGGCTGGGGACACAGAGATTCGGAGAGGACGAAAGGGAGAGAAGAGGTGGAGCAGTGAAGCCAATCTCTGTGGGAACGTTGTTCTTTGCCGCATGTCAGGTGCACATCATAAAGGGCCTTTTGTGCTGAGCCTCTGAGCTGCAAAGCAGTCTGGGAGAGCGGAGAGCAGTAGGTAGAGCTCATGTTAGGGATGAGTCCTGAGCATTTTATGAACCCCATTCATCCTATCACTTCATATGAGACATACTGTACCATAGTCTTCCACCCTGCATGTATACTTCAGAACTTATGACCTTCTCAATGTAAATAATATAAATTATGTTTTCAACTTTTACTATTGCTGTGTTGAATTCGTTAAAGTTATTGGATAATTTTTTTTTACAAAATCCAGTATATGTGACCCTGGACCACAAAACCAGTCTTAAGTGTCAATTTTTCGAAATTGAGATATACATTATCTGAAAGCTGAATAAATATTATTTTCATTGATATATGGTTTATTAGGATAGGACAATATTTGGTCGAGATACAACTATTTGAAAATCTAGAATCTGAGGGCGCAAACAAATCAAAATATTGAGAACATCGTCTTTAAAGTTGTCCAAATGAAGTTCTTAACAATTCATATTACTTATCAATAATTAGAAATGTACTAAATATCTTCATGGAACATGATCTTTACTTAATGTCCTAATGATTTTTGGCATAAAAGAAAAATCGATAATTTTGACCCATGCAGTGTATTTTTGGCTATTGCTACAAATATACCCCAGCGACTTAAGACTGTTTTTGTGGTCCAGGGTCACATATATATTTTTAAAATACATATTTAACGCAGTATGTAATGAAGAATACAACCGGCGAACATTTGATTTTAAACAAACATAACAGAAAAGCGGCAGCC
The DNA here is from genome assembly GCA_027422405.1 of Ptychobarbus kaznakovi. Taxonomy (NCBI): domain Eukaryota; kingdom Metazoa; phylum Chordata; class Actinopteri; order Cypriniformes; family Cyprinidae; genus Ptychobarbus; species Ptychobarbus kaznakovi. Next base: position 12,359,133 of record CM049814.1, on the reverse strand, counting down.
CCTCAGCCGACTGCCGCACAAAATACACCAGGCCTTGGTCCTCTCTATCTCCACTGTCGTCATCTTTAACTTCCTTAGTTTCCGTGGGAACATGATATATATTCTCCAATCACATTTTTATCTACTCGTCACATTATTATATAATCTTGGACTCAGTTAAATTTAAATTGAAGTTTTTCAGTGACTACAAACCAACATTTGTTCCCAAACTAACCGACTGAAATGTTTTATTTTTATTTACTGTCTGTATTCTTTTTTTGCCTATTAATTTTTTATCATTTAAAAATAAAAAGTAAGAATTAAAAAATAGGAAGCAACTAAATATTTTTTAAATGTATTTTAAGAATAATTTTTTTAGGAAATAAAATACATAAATAAGGATATATTTTTTAAGTGACGTGACATACGACCAAGTATAGTGAGTGACCCATACTCGGAATTTGTGCTCTGCATTTAACCCATCCAAGGTGAACACACACAGAACACACACACACAGAGAACACACACACATTTGAAGCAGTGGACAGCCATTTATGCTGCAGCGCCCAGGGAGCAGTTGGGGGTTCGGTGCCTTGCTCTCAAGAGCACCTCAGTCATGGTATTGAGGGTTGAGAGAGCGCTGTACATTTACTCCCCCACACCTACAATTCCTGCCGGCCCGAGACTCGAACTCACAACCTTTCGATTAAGAGTCCGACTCTCTAACCATTAGGCCATGACATCCCAGTATTTACTTTGATGTTTCACTTTTTAGTATACTTTTTAGTAACTACATTTCTTCAAATATAGTAACCTTAGTAACTTAATTTAGGTCACATTTCCCATTCTGGCATAGACGTTTTTTGATTTGATTTGTTTTGTTGTAAAAAAAAAAATGTGCATCTCTTTTTATTGATGCTATTCAATCTGAGAGATACAAAAATGAAAAAAAAAGGTTGTTTTTGTAATTTAAGTAATTAAATATTTTTGCAAAGAAATCATGCAAATCTGGATTTCAGTGTTTATTTGGACATTTTCGACTTATGGTTATAAGATTGATTTAAAAAATAAATAATTTAATGAGGTATGTAAAAATGAATAGAAGTTACCACTTATTGTAAAAAAAAAATTCTAGCAATCAATATTTTCGGAATGTTTTCTGTGTTCCTGTGGCTCAGTGGTAGAGCATTGCGAAGCAACACAAAAGGTTGTGGGTTCAATTCCCTGGGAACACACATACTGACAAAAAAAATGTATAGCCTGCATGCACTGTAAGTTGCTTTGGATAAAAGCAGATGCTAAATGTAAAATGTTTTGTTTTTGAGTTTTAGACCATATACTTGGAGACCATCGCCTTATTCCTCTTTTTCATGCCCGTTTCAGTTTTCCCTCTGCCTTTATTTAATCATACTCTTTCTGTATCCTCCCACCCTCTGAGCCCCTCTGCTCACTGTCCGTCTGTTTCTCTTTCTGTTTGTCTGTCTCTCACATGGTTTCTAACCTTGGCTAGAAATACCAGTATACCTAGATTCAGATCACAGGTTCTCAGTTATTTCTTCAAATAACAGCCATTGATGTTTTCTGACCTTCATTTTGAGATGAATGGAGACGAGCTGATAAAAGAACTCGTGCTTGGATTTCTCATCCTGCCAGCGCTGGGCACACACGCATCTCTCTGTGAGGGTGCTGCTTTGATCACGGGCGGCAGCGTTCAGCATCTATATGCCAACTGCTCAGCAGTCATGTCATAAATCACTTCATAAATCGCTTCATATGCAGGTGATGCATCCGTTTCATCTCTTATATTAGTGGGATCTACTTCAGTAATAACCTTACTTCCAACTAGAAGTTTGCATGGTTATAATGTTGAAGCCCTAGTGACTTGACCAGAATTCAGATTACTGGTCAGAAGTGCTACCACCACCACACAAGATCTACAAGATTGGTGTGGGCTAATGAATGAATATTAATATCTGTAGATTCAATACACAGTGCCTTGCGAAAGTATTCATACCCCTTGTTTTTTTAATAATGTCGCTGCCTTGTTAAACTGCTTTAAATTACTTTTTTCACAACAATCTGCACTCCATAGACCATAATTACAAACCAAAAAACAGGTTTTTGACAACTTTGCACATTTACTAAAAAGGAAAAACTGAAATAAGTACTTTGTATAAATATTCATACCCTTAACTTAAAGTCTTTTTTGGTATGATGTGGCAAGCTTTGCACATTTGCATAAAAATCGAGCACATTTCATCTCTGCTAGATATTTCACAGTCTACTATGTGAAAGGTGGAAGCATTTAGGACCAGTAGTCATGGAGTGAGATCACAGAGTGCTGAAGCTAAAAGTCTCCAATGCTCAGCTGAAGTGTTATAAACTTCCACTGCCATTAATCTCAGCATAAAATCGTGTGGCGGGAGCTTCATAGAATGGGTTGCCATGGCTGAGCAGCTGTGTGCAAACTTCATATCAACAAGCAAAATTCCAAGCTTTGGATGTAGGGCTGTAAAGCATGCTGCCATTTAGTGTCATCCTCAGATGTCACGCCCACAGACTATTGGCTAAACTTCTGATGCATATGGCACACTTATCTGGAAACACTTCAGGAGTTTCGAAGTCGTCGTCCATTAACGTTGGACGACGTGTGTTCATTAACGTTCTGCCTGGAAACAAAATGCGTGGCGCCAAACCCCCTCACAAAAGAAGAAAGCCGTTGTGTTTACAACCGTGACGACGAGCGCTTATTATGGTCAACTAAACTCTGAATTTTCAAAAGTATATGAAAAATGTAACGTTTGCGGCATAAAATCTTTAAAATATGTCTGAGAGTTTTACAGTTTATTTTGTCAAAGAGCTTTTCTGTTATTGTGCCGACATTTCCACGCCCGAAACATGACGCGGCACAAAACGAAACATGATTGGTTACTTTACCTGACAGTCATATGGCCTCTTGGGCAGGCCTTGGCCATTCAAAGCGGCCAAAGTTCCCAGACCTTCAGCCGTCAGTCTGAAGGTCTGGCTACGCGAGACTAGCTGCCACTGGACAGTGGAAACCAGTCTGTGGACTAACAAATCACGCTTCTCTGTTTGTCAGTCTGATGGGTGAGACTTAGTTTTGGTGGATGCCAGGAGAACATTACCTGCCCGACTGTATTGTGCCAACGGTACAGTTTGGTGGAGGAGGGATAATGGTATAAGGGATGTTTTCATGGGCTGGGTAAGCCCCTTACTTCCCGTGAAGGGAAATCTTAATGCTTCGGCATACCAAGAAATTATGAACAATGATCTGCTACCAAGTATTTTGGGAACAATTTGGGGAAGGCCCTTTTCTATTCCAATATGACTGTCCCGGTGCTCAAAGCATGGTGCGTTAAAACATTGGTTGGATAAGTTTGGTGTGGAAGAACTTGACTGACCCGTATACTGGATGGGCAAAAACTCCAAAACTCAGTTCCTGTTGATGTAATGGTCCCAATACTTTTGTTCATTATATAAATAAGTTTATCTGCCATAACACGGTTATGGTAATGATCAGAATTTTAATATCTCTAATACTTTCTCAAAAAAGCTAAGCCCATACCTGAAGTTATACATGAAAAACTGGCATTGAAGCCAGTATTGTGACTGACTGACCATACATACTTTTTAATCACACTTTAATTTCCGTGCCCACCTGCAGCATTTCTATAACCTGTAACCCACCATATTGCTCTTAATGGCAAAGCACTGATTGATGATATGAAAGTGATTTAATTTGATGCGAGAACATCTGGAGTTTTATAACTCAGCAGTAGCATCAGGTTCATAATTTCAATTACAGAAGAGGATTGATGTGGGCTTTTGAAGGTGACTCGATCCTTTTATGGTGAAGGATATGATTCAGAAGATGTTTTTGGCACTGGTATGCCTTAGACTTGCAATCCAACCCAAAAATTGGTGAATAATTTTTTTGGAAGACTTATGAGGCGATTAAAGATATATTTATGTTATAACTGTAAAAGCTGGCATGTATCAAATTTGTTGATGTGCAGTGTCTGCTTTAGTGGTAAAGGGAGCCATATTTGGTTCGGAAAAGTGAAGCTTTATCTAACTGGCTTCAGACGCTATAGATAGGCTGTGAATATATTTGCTAAATTATGTGCCTACACTCTTAAAAATAAAGATTCTTTATTGGCATCTGTGGTTCCTTTTAACATCCATGAAACATTTCAAATGCACAAAAGTTTGTTTATACTTAACGAATGTTCTTTAGGCTGGTTCTTTAAAGAACTGTTCACTGCCAGGTTCTTACGGTGGCCCAGTAGTGCACAACAAAATGACATCTCCACAACACAATGAAATTAGCACAACACAGCGGAAACAAGCCGCAACACAACGAAATGAGCTGCAACACAACAGAAACAAACTGCAACACAACGGAAACAAGACACAACACAATAGAAACAAGCCACAAAATAATGAAATAAGCACAGCACAACTAAAACAAGCCACAACACAACAAACTTAACACAACGGAAATAAGCAGCAACACACCAAAATTAGCAGAAAACATTGTGAAACACAGGAAATGTCACAAACACAACACAATGAAACGCAAGCAAGCGTAAACAAGTCCAGAACACAAACAAGGAGCACAACACAATGACAATGGAAACAAGTCACAACACAAACAAAGAAATTAGCCAACAATTAGCACAACACAATGGAACAAGCCACAACACAACAAAATTACCACAACTCAACAGAAGCAAGCCACAAAACAGTGAAATTAGCACAACAAACTAAACTAGTCCTATGTGTTGTGGCATTTCGTTGTTGTGGAGATTTCATTGTGTTGTGCACTACTGGGCCACCGTAGGTTCTTCATGGCATTGCTGCAAAAATTCCTTTTTAGAACCTTTGTTTTTAGGAGTGCAGTTATTTATTTTTAGAAATTTCCCTCCTTTTCCATGTAGAAATGTTCAACCCAGTTGTTCAGGAGAGCATTAAATACACATGTTGAAGCTAGACGTATCATAAACAGAGACATGTTATGACTCGAACTGCTGGTTTAGCGCATATGTAACTGCAATATGATGTTATCAGACGCACTCATCTGTTAAATCCGCCAGCAATATCATCCTGATAAGAATCACTGGTCCATGTGCTTAAGTCAAAGGCAAGATGTTACTCCGTTTTGTTTTAATTTTCTTCCTTACCATGTAGCAAATCCCACTTTAATGAAAATAAAAACTATCAGATGATGTATGTTTTGAACATCTGTGCCAAAAGATCGCCTCGTGATGCAGTTTATTCTTTTTTGTTTTTCTTACCCCCCCCCCCCCCCATACTCTGCTGTGTTGTCTGTGTAAAAAGCACTTCAAATAGCCCTGGCAGAGTCTTACGCTTGATTTGGCTCCTTTTCCACTGCACATCTCTGTCTTATACACATTCGACATCAAACACATCTCCTGTCCAAGCATCAAAGAACGGGACGGTTTGTTTCTGTCCCTCTTGCCCTTTCCCTGTTCCTGGAGCTGGTGTTTATGCTGGGATTTTCATTAGCAAACACATGCTAGACGTGCTAATCCCTTATGATCTGATTTTTGCCTCGTTCTGATGGGGCCCAGCTGTATCGCTGTGGCACATTTGTGCGAGGAGCGAACTTTGAAAACAGTTTGTCAGGGAGAGCCCACAGTTATTTGCTCAGTGACGATACTCCACCACAATTAAATGCATTAGGAAAAGTTTTAAATCAAACTCAGCATTGCGAACGGATACAGTCAGTGGTATATTTGCGATACAGCTCAAACCCATTAGATTAAGCTACATTCATTTGTACCAGGTATAGTGTTTTTTTATAATAATGTAATGATTTAATGTTATATATATATATATATATATATATATAAATAACTGTTGACTAGTTAATATAATGTGATATAATATAATAAATATAATCGTTTTACAGTATTTAAAACTGAGAAAAACTAGTATTTAAATTATTTATTTATTTTTTTAATATTGGATTTATTTATATAATTGTATTTTATATTTATATAAAATATTTGTAGATATGTCATTATTAATATTTTCATATTTAGATATGTTTAATATGCAATACAAATATACATAATTATATATATAACTAATAATATATACCTATTTTAGATTTAGTTTTCAAATCTTATGAAGCCATTTTTTTAAGTATGTTTTTATATTAGACATTTTTATATTACATGTTTAATTCATTTAGTTATTTTTCAGTATATTAAGAGGGTTATTATAATTATAAAATAGCGGTGTTAATTGGTTAAACTGTAATCAAATCAGTTATTGAAATGCAATTAATTGCATTTTTTCAATATTTGCTGAAAAAAATGAATCAGGTGAAATTGAAATGATTTTTTTGTACATTAAATGTGATACATTTTTTTTATCACGCTATTTTTACTTGACAAATTAAAGTTTTAAAATGGCATTCCTAAGAACGTGATCTGTTCGTGCAGAATATAATAGAAATATTAACCAAGTCAGCGGGGGCATTTATTTCTTCTCTTCACCAGACACAAGATGTTTGTATATGTCAGAGTTCCTGTTTCCTGGAGCTGTAAATGCCAATCACACATTCTGCTTCTTGCAAACCGTGTTGTTAACATTGTCTTTAAAACACACTTCACAGCGGAATGCCCCGTGTTTCTGGCCCATCAGACCACTTGAAGACTGAACATAAACACACACGTTCATGGAGTGAGATTCCTTCAGTCTGCTGTTGCACACATTCATCTGTTTCTCTTCTCTTCAGGATTCTGTTTTATGCAGTAACAATTGTTTATTTTAAATATATGATCAGCATTTCGTCCAAGACATTTCTTGTGCTAAGTTCTCTGGAAGCAGACTTTCACACATTGTCACCAGCTGTCCAGACATTTTTCCCATGGAGCAACTCACACTTTTCCCAAGTATCTATGATCAGAAATATAGATCTGTATCTACTGAATTTGCTCAGTGTTTTTCTAAACAGTTCATCCTAAAATGACATTTCAGTCATTGTTTATGAAACCAAAAACACTAGCAAAAATTAACTTCTAAAAAAAAATCTAAAAGTAAAAAAGTCTTTAACATGGCCTGGATATGTATATAGGTCAGGTATAACATGATCAAAGTGGTCCAGCATAGTGTCCAAAATCCTTGCACATTCTCACACACACACACACACACACACACACACACACACACACACACACACACACACAATCCTTTGGGTGTTGCTGAGTGGAGTTTGACGTGCAGAGGTGTTCTCAGAAACCCCAAACGGGGCCAGAGCTCGCCTCTAAATCACTCTATCACTCGCTATCCGAGCGCTTGAGAAAGCATAGATTGTGAACCATTCATGAGGAGAAAGATCAAAATCTAAAACCACTGCTGTTATCAAGTAAAAGTGAGCTCAAACTACCAGCCAAGTCTGAGGATCCAGTTTGTACTTTTCCCACAAAATGTTTTCCAAGGTCAGAACCGCAGTGCAGTACATGCTGTAAATTGCATCACATAATATTTAATACTCCCTTCCCTCCGTCTCTCGTCTCATGCAGGTGCAGTACTCAGATCGGCAAACTGACAAAGAGTTCATGACCTACCTGACCCTCTCACCTGTGCAGATGACCTTCCACGGCATTGGGAGCTCCATTCCAGCTAGCCATGACCAGGTCTGTCTGTCTGTCTGTCTGTCTGTCTGTCTGTCTGTCTGTCTGTCTGTCTGTCTGTCTGTCTGTCTGTCTGTCTGTCGGTCGATCGGTCGGTAACTCTACACTCTTGCCTCATTTACTATTCCTGAACAGCCTATGGGAAACTACAGTTTTAAGGAGAAAATACTCAGTGGTGTTGATTAATGGATTGGCACATGGTTTGTCTAAAAGCAAATTAAAAACTTCAAATAAACAACATAAAAAAACTTGATTTTCACTAAAGGTGGACTTTAATGTATGTGGTTTTTATTTTAACAAAATGTAAAATGAAGTGACATTTGTTTCAAAGACATAAAAAACTAACTCAGACAAAACGTTTCAAATTATGAAAAAGTATTCTTTTAAAATTACTGTAACACCAGTTGGATGATGTCACTTGGTTTGATATTTTGCATCTAAAACAGTGACGTTCCGACATTGTCAGTGTGACTTAAGTGCCCGAAGGTTTTGGGTTTCTTCGCATGTGTTATGTTAAATGAGTTCCAGATACAGATGATTTTAAAGAAATGATTTGTTCAGCAGGCTGGTATTTCATCAACCTTTTTCCCACGGCTTTTCAAGCCAGTTACCGCATTCCATGCCGATTCGTTGATTGCTTTGGAATACAAAACCGATATTGGGAAGATGTCAAACCGACTGACACATTTGTGCTGACAGATCTGAAAGCATCACGCAGTGTGCTGTCAATAAGAGGTGTGCATTATGAAGATTCATTGGGGAGAACATGTTGTGCACAGATATTGTATTGCATTGTTTGTTTGCAAAGTTTCCTTGGATATATCTGACTATCCGCAGCAGTTACTTACTAGCACAGTTTCAGCATTCAGGCAATCGGAACACGGACAGCCATTATCCCCATTGTTAATGATAAGCGTGGTTTAGTGACAGACCAGACCACGTTTGATTAGGTTTTCTTTTTTCATTTTTCTTGCAGTAATTATGAAACAAAAAGAGCCCTAGGATCTGGGCTGGCTAGTATTCATGAGGTGGCTTATTGTGTAGTGTCATCCATGCAGAAAAGCGGTTGCTTACATTATCTAATCTAAACATAGGACGCTCTTTTGTTCTGCCCTTCAAAGCAACCACTCTCTAATAAAGCCTGTTCTATAACCAGTAATAGGGATTTCTGTTGTGGGGACACAGCCGCCAGAGCAAAATGGAGGCAATATAGGCCATGGACTTGTTGTTGCCAAAAGCACTGGTGCATGACCGACTGTTAGGGAGCCTTTCTTTTCCAGATTCCTTAGTACAGTGGCATGCAGCCACAAAAGGAGTCAGAACAATGAACCCAGGGTGGTTCTGGATTGTGACACTTTTTGGCCCAAGTTGCTCCTCTGCCCCACAGTTTGCAGTCAAAGCTTCTAACTATAATCCACTTCAGCAAGAATGAGAGCAAGGCTCTTTCTCTGTCACTGTGTAGTTTGTGGTAGCCGGGGACTGGTTGTCACACTTTTTATTCCCTTGAATATTTCTTGGGGTGGGCTTATTTTTGAAAGATTTCTGTATAGGAAACACTTGACGACCTTTTGTGACAACATGCCCCAGTATCAGAATGTGTTGTCATTTTTGATGCAGTGTTTTGTAATGTGCAAAATTAAGAAACCGTTCTGACCTACAATGGCAAAACACAAAACATCTTCACATTTTGTCCGAAAGGACTTGTGACCAAAATCATCTCTGGCGCAATGGTCTTTCCTATAACAGATGAGTTTGTCTTAACTTCTCAGATTTAGAAAATCTATATATGACCCTGAACCACAAAACCAGTCATAAGTATCATGGGTATATTTGTAGCAGTAGCCAAAAATACACTGTATGGGTCAAAATTCTTGATTTTTCTTTTACGCCAAAACACATTAGGATATTAAGTAAAGATATTTTGTAAAATTCCTACCATAAATATATTAAAACTTACTTTTTTAGTAGTAATATACATTGCTAAGAACTTTATTTGGACAAATCTAAAGGTAATTTTCTCAATATTTTTTTTTTTTTTTGCACCCTCAGATTCCAGATTTTCAAATAGTTGTATCTCGGCCAAATATTGTCCTATCCTAACAAACCATACATCAATGAAAATCTTATTTATTCAGCTTTCATATGATATATAAATCTCAATTGCGAAAAATTGACCCTTATGACTAGTTTTGTGGTCCAGGGTCAAATTAACATAAAAATCTTTTTTTATTTCTATTGGCATATGTTGCCATCTTGCATTCACAAGGCAGCACTATTTTGGCCTACAAATAAATATTTAAGGAATATATTTTATAAATGTATATTACTATAATATTTATTTTATATATTATAGTTATAAATACAAAATAATTTTTACATTTAAATTAAATTATTATTTATGAATTTTTATTTGGAGGACAAATCACAAAGAGTAAACTAGATATTTAAATCCAACATGCTAAACCACTGCTAGAGAAAACACATTTTTGTACAATAACAGGACGGTAATCGTTACTATGTAAAATGTTTCAAGCAAAGCACAGTGCTGTCAAGATTAACAACTAGGTGGTAGGTGGACATGCGTGATCTAGGTTGAGGAATCATACTCACATGTATACGGATGGGGTTTGTGATGCATGTGGGCTGAGGCACGTGTGCCTGGGATGTTCAGAGGGACTGTCTTATCTCACTAACTGTGTAGCCAGTGGGAATGTGATAGGGTCCGTTGATAACTCTTTCCTGAAGATTACCAGTATACTTTCATTCAAGCTGAACGAAGACTATCAGTCCACAAGAGAAAAGTCCTATAAGTGTGTAACATGTTTTTAATCCATCAAAATTGATCTGTCTTCTTGATTTACATTCCTAAATCAGCCACAGTACATTATGTATCGTATATCTCACAGGATTTTGATTGGACGTGAGCCGTGTGATGTTTCCCCATAGCAGTCCCAGGTCACTTTTTGACATGTACTCATTGGTAGAATTGACAGAGTCCTGCAGAGAACTGCGTAGAGTTGCTCCTGCACTTTCCTGGCTCCTGCAGAGCCTGTCAGTTCTCAGGGCCCAGGGCCCTGCTCTTTCTCATTGCCGATGAAGGCCTCAAGCCCCCATAGCCTGACGCCCCTCCTGCCCTGATCCTTGGCCCTCCATGTGCATTCCTGGAGGGCCTGGACGTCTTAGATATACAGCTGAGCGCCCCCGCCGACCTCGTGCCAGCTACGCAATGCCATCTGCCCAACATATGTTTGCATTCACTCATCTTGCCTTGAGCAACAACCAACTGACTGGAGGCCAAAATACATACTTAGCTGCACGTCTTTTTTGGTTAATGTCTTTTTTGAATGCAATTGATTCTATTAATCGATTTTTGTGTCATTGTTAGTGCAGTTGTGAAAATAGTACTTCAAAAATTTCTTGAACTGGTCCAGCATGTTGATCCCAGAGTGTTTGATTCCAGGAACGGCGTGTCCATTTTTGGCTTGTTAGGGCCTTTAAATTGTCCATGTTCTACAGAGCTGAAGTAACGTAAGTGTCAGCCCACAGCGGCAACAAACATGTCAAAGCGGGGAGCTCACAGAGCCCTGCACGAGGTGTTGCTTATACAACATGGAGGCCTTGAAATCGAATGTGACAGGGCAGATTTGGCTGCTGCTGCATGTGCATGCTGTGCTCAGCTGGCTGCTCTTTTCCCAAGAGCCTTTGCATCCAGCCTTCAAGCTGAGGATTGAGAATAGTGCAACCTCATACATCAGAGGAGATCTGAAGTTGGCAGTTTCTGAAGTTCTCAAATGAAGACTAAGAGCTGACCGGCAGAGGCCAGAAGTTCTCGAAACTCAACTATGGCTTGGCTGCTTTCTGTTTTTAGTCCTATATAAAAAATATAATAGCCGTTTGGCAGACTGTTTCAAGAGTTGGCCTAGTCAGAAGGGATATTTCACCCAAAATGAAATTTCTGCCCTTAATTTGCTCAAATCAGAAGATGTTTTTAAGCAGTGTTTCGGCTGTTTTTGTCCATACAATGAGATTCAGTGAGGTTTAAAACAATGTTGGACCCCATTGACTTTCATTGTATGCACAAATACAATTTTTCATAAAATACATTTACATTTATTTAGCTGGTGTTTTTTTTTATTAACTTACTAATGCAAATCAATTCATCTTAACGTGATAGTTCACCCCAAAATGAAGATTTTGTCATCATTTACTTACCGTCATGTCGTTCCAAACATGTATGAGTTTCTTTCTTATGTTGAACATAAAAGATTATATTTTGAAGAATGCTGGTAATCAATCAGTTGATGGTCTCCGTTGACTTCCATAGTATTTCTTTCCTTACTATGAGAGTCAATGGGAACCAACATCTGTTTGGTTCTTCAAAATATCTTATTTTGTGTTCAACTTGTACAGGTTATACTAAGGCTGTGCAATTAATCGAATTCGATTAACATGCGCATCTCGACAGTAAAGCCGGTTCCGTAATTAGCTCTAAATCTCCATCACCTGTTTTCAGATGGAGCGGCAGTTAATACACAGAGCCGTAGTTCACTGACAAGCTAGGACATATCACGTTTGAATTCGCAGACGAATCGCCTTCGATTATGAACGCAATATTGCGTAGCTTGTCAGTGAACTACGGCTCTGTGTATTAACTGCCGCTCTATTTTAAAACAGATGATGGAGATTTACCGCCAATCACGGAACCGGCTTTACTGTCGAGATGCGCATGTTAATCGAATTCGATTAATTGCACAGCCTTAGGTTATACACATAAGATGGTGAGTAAATGATGACAAAATTTTCATTTTGGGGTGAAATATTCCTTTAAGGAGGCAATAACATGTGAAGTTCTTCGAAAGTTTCAAACATCATCCAGAATAGTAGAAGCTACAACAGAAAGTACATTCTTTTGTGTCCCATGGAATAAAGCTTCCTTTTTTGGGTGAACCGTTTCTCTAAAGTTTCAGCCAGATTGTTTCAGTTTAGTCTGCGGGAAGCATAAAAAGCATGACAAGTTCTGAAAGTCTTTTTAAATAACTGTAAAGACCATTTCTCCTGGTGTCCCACAGCATCTTTGTTTAGACTTCCTAACAGCACTGAGACATTGTTCTCGAGCAATTAATTGTAGCCCTTGGATCTTGTATGTTTCATTATGTGCTTGTTTGTTTGCAACAGGAAGCCCGTTCATGGTGAGAATGCGTTCCACTTGTTGGGAAATGGCTCTTTCATTATGACAAGCGAGGAGAGAGTGATTGTGCGACAATTTGGACACCTGTTGAGAGGATGGGCGGCTATTGACAGGCCTGATTCATGGCCGAGAGGCTGCTGTGTCCGTCTTCAGAAGATCTCCCGCCGGGTGCTGGGCCGTTTGAAGTCTCCTCCGGCCCAGGGCTGGAGACGTTAGTACAGCAGGCCGCCTCTGTCAGGGGTCTCGGCATGTTACTCAACTCAGCAGCTGTTCTCGTCTTCTTTCTTTGACACGGACTAAGCCTAGCATAATGTCTCTGTCTGCTACGACGGCACCTGTAGCAAATCTGTTTACGTAAAAGCACAACCAAAAGGGTCTTACATAATCTACATTGTTTGGAGGAGGATTATTTTTTGAAGAGGATTATTTTTCCAAGGTTGATTGTGTTTTTAAAGTCCACTAAGCAAAGACCTTTTAATTGAATTGCATGATGAGGGAAAAGTTCACATTAGGTTAAAAAAATGAAGTAAGTATTATGATGTTTATTGCTGATCTAATGTAAAAAGGCTCAAATAATATTAAAAAGGCTTAGGGCAAATTAAGCTAAATTCAATGCTAAATTATAACAGACATGGATTGGGTTATCGAACACATTCTAATATAGAAATGATTTTGAACTAATGATTTTTAGGTGCGTTGCACTACTGCAAAATAATCATATTCATATAAATTGAATTAAAAATGGCTTCAGCAATAATACTCTAAAGCTAGGTCTTCTAAAAATATGCATTACTGTTTAAAAGTTGGGTTGGTAAGTTTTTTTGTGACTTCTTTTTAAATAAGTCACTTATATTCACCAAGGCTGCATTTATTTGATCAAAATACAGTACATTTAGTCATTTTGCAGACGCTTTTATCCAAAGCAACTTACAATTGGGGAATACATAAAGCGATTCATCTTGAAGAGGCAAACAGACAGAGGAAGTGCTCGTAACGCCAAGTCTCAGGCATTGTTCAAATAAATACAAGCTAGCAAGGGAATGAGAAAAAGAGAAAGATGAAGTCAAGTAGTGTCGAAAGAGATGAGTTTTCAGTTGTTGCTTGAAGATTGACAGGGATCCAGCATTCCGGATGGGGGTGGGAAGATCATTCCACCAGCCAGGAATGGTGAACGAGAATGTTCTGGAAAGTGATTTTGAGCCTCTCTGTGATGGTACCACGAGGCGTCGCTCACTAGCAGATCTCAGACTTCTGGAGGGGATGTAGATTCGTAATAGTGTGTGGAAGTAGGCGGGTACTGAGCCTTTGGTTGTTCTATATGCAAGCATAAGTGTCTTGAACTGGATGCGAGCTGCAACTGGTAGCCAGTGCAAGGAGATAAAGAGAGGTGTAACATGGGATATTTTGGGCTCATTGAAGACCAGTCTTGCCGCTGCATTCTGAATCATTTGTAGAGGTTTGATTGTGTTTGATGGAAGTCCAGCCAGAAGAGCATTGCAGTAGTCAAGCCTAGAAATGACAAGGGCCTGGACAAGAAGTTGTGCAGCATGCTCTGTCAGTAAAACAATAATATTGTGGAATATTATTACAATTTAAAATAACTTGAATTAGTAAAATGTCATTTATTCTTGCAACGCTGAATTTACTGCAGCATTACTCCAATCTTCAGTGTAACATTCAGAATCGTTCATGTTATTTGGTGCTCAAGAAAAATGTCTTGTTATTATCAATGTTGAAAACAGTTGAGTTGAAAACAGTCCTGCAGTTTCTTGCCTAATGGAATCAGCTGGATTTTCACTGACCTTACACTGGTCACACTGAAAGAAGCAAGCTGCATGTAATCACATGAGCTTGTTATTTTGGTAAGGGTGCATTTTTTTAAATAACTGACAATAGCATTAAATTAAATAGAACTTAAATAGTTTTCTTTTATTCTAGTCAATCCCTCTTTTTAGTGAAGACTCAGTCTCCCTTTGACGCGTTTTAAGATGTTTAGTGTCATTTAACATCTCTTCTGCTTCTGGACATTCAATCATCATCAGCCGCTCGGGTCGAATGTCAGCTCTTATCACCGCTCGCGATGTGTCAGGTAGAAAACGAATAATGATAACGCAAGGTCGCGGTTTAGTGATACCAGTCCCTTACCTCCCTCCATCCCCCAAAGCTCACCATTTTAGAGGCGACTTTTCCCCATGTTTGGAGCCCCTGCTTTCAGCAGGAGGTAGTGGGTTGATCAGCACCCATTTGTCAAGTGGTCCCGCACTGCGCCGAGACCCCATTAGCCCGTCTTTGAACGTCGCTGTCTCAAACTGTCCCATCGAGACCCCCCTGACGGCCCGTCGCACCAGCAGCCGTGGGCTTTGGTGAGAAAACAAAGCCCTTCCATTGCACCATCACTCACCCTCGCATGTCTGTCATCTGTTTTTCTTAGGAAACGACTTTCAAAGTTGGCCGCATTAGAATGCGGGGGACCTCAAACGAAGCGTCAAGAGATGATAGGGCGAAGAGGAGGGAAACGTCTTTTCTTCTTCCCTCATTGACCCCCCTCCAATGCCCATCCCTCAACAAGCTTTGAATCGGCCTGCCAGAGGATACGATTGTCGGGCCACTAATCTAAACATGAACTTGCACATTAAGGGCAACTTGTTGATACCTAAAGAGGCCTCTCCAAACACAAAGGGTTTGATAATAGAACATTAGCACCTTGACGGACTCTTTAAGTGCCAGACTCATTGGAGTTAACTACCCACGGTGCCACATTCGTGCTTCCCACTCGATTTTTTAAAGCCGCAAGATTTTAATCTCAGTTTCACTTTGAGTTTAGTTTCACACACATGTTTGCTCTGGTGTTGAGTTGTGCAATGAGCATAATTCAGTTGGTTTGGCTGTGATTCACCAAGAAGAAATTAGCAGATTTGTGTCAAGTTTTACCGGCATTACCATTTAAATAATGCTAATTTTAAACATTTATGCAGCCTTGAATGCAAGCGAGCTCATGCACTAAATGCCAAAAGTCTTTTTTTATTGAATTAACCCATATTTATTGATTTTTTTTTTTTTTTTACTTGAGTTCCAAAATAAGTTTGTCATGCCCTTAGTCCAAAGTTGCGAGGAATGTTTGTTGTATTTTGTCAGCTCATGTCAAAACTGGTTTTCATTTTTGGTTTGTTAATCTTTGTTAAATAGCTTTTGTTTATTCTTCAAGGAGTGAAACAAAACAAAGGCTTAGTAGCAGAGTGAGAACATATGTTTGCCTTATCTACAACAAGTTCATTGCATATGTGGGTGTTAGTGGTAAAATGATTATTTCAGACCACAACACCTCCATCGAGTTCTTCTGATAATAAGCTGCTGTTTTTTTCGCACCCTTGCCCTCATGTGCTAAGTCCTACGTTCATTAGCACCTTGGTGCCAATGGAGCACAGTGTTTTGCCAATGGCCATTGATTAGTGTTATTTGGGGAGGTGTGTGAATTTACTGTTTGCCCAAACTGAAGAGTGAGTAGTGATTACCAGTTAATCAATTCAAGTCTAAATCAAGTTCTGTGTGGTTTCTTTGAAATGGATAGACGAGTGAATCTCACAAAACCTTTCATACCCTGGTGATATTTTACTCCAAAATTTTTAATGGCCCCATTCTTTTCTAAATAAAAAATATAATATCTTAATTATTTATTTGAATTTTGAAAGGAGCTATGACCAGAATTGAATTGTGACATGCCTGCATAAGTTATTCTTTTGTAAGTGTTTTTCCTGTATGAATCCCTTTCTCATGGTTCCTTATATAACTGCAGAAGTCAGCACTCTTCTGTATTCTGAAGGTGAGAGGAAGGAGAGCTTTATTAAACTACGTTTACAAGCCCTTAGGGATGACTGGGTTTCACATACAGCCCAGTCTATAGGCCTGAAATAGTCTCTTGATTCCAGTTTTCTCACAGCGGCACCGAAAGACTCATTCAGGAGCAAACTAACACTGACATTTGGAGATTCCTTCCCTGAAACAAACCCTATCCTTTGTCTGCTTTTTTAGTTATGCTTTAGTGCAAAAACCAGGGATTGAGATCCTCTCTTAACTTGATATGTGACACGCGTCTTGCGGTTAAGAGCTGCTCTACATTAATCATCGCCGAATGCTTCTCATGAGAGCAAACTTTCAGTGGGTAATTGTAAGCATATCAAGACAATGATACTCATTGTTGTGTAATTAACCACAAGTAGTAGGAAACACTATCCCAAGATGTGTTGATTTATTCATTTAAAAAATATTTTTTGACAACCTGCAATTATGGGATGTCCTTCCCCAAATTATAGACTATTACTTACGCTCAGTGTCTTCAGTGACAGCTTCAGTCACGGCTTGTTCAAAGTCTCTGCAAGAAGGATACGTTTGCTTTTAGCGTAAAAAATCAATAAAAACAGTGCTATATTTTTCTGTTTAAATATACTTTTAAATATAATTTAGTCCTGTAGTGGTTAGCCTGAATTTTAATCGGCCATTACTACAGTCCTCAGTGTCACATGATCCCAAAATAGAAATGTTTCACTTTTTATCAATTTTCCATATCCTTGCTAAATAAAATATATATTTTTTTTAAACTTTTTTTTTTTTTACTGACCCCAAACTTCTGAATGGTAGTGTATATTGTTACAAAAGATTTCTATTTTGAAGATATGCTGTTCTTTTTGCTTTTTATTACTCAAAGAATCCTGAAAAGTGTCCCAAGTTTCCAACATTAATTAGCATATTATAATAATTTATGAAGGTTCATGTGACACTGTAGACTGGCTGATGAAAACTAAGGCTTGCCACCACAGGAATACATTATATTATAAAGAGAAAATATTAATTGAAATATTAAATATTAAAACTAAAGTTTACTAAATATTAAAATAGAAAACCATTATTTTAAATGATAATAATATTTCACAATATTATAATTTGTATTGTATTTTTGATCAAATAAATGCAGCCTTGATAAGCAGAAGACACTTCTTTAAAAAACATGAAAATTCTTACGGTTTAAAAAAATAGCTTATTTTTTAATGAAATCTCTCACCAGGACTTAATTTATTTGATTAAAATAAAGTAAAAACGAAAATAAAATATTATTACAGTTTAAAATAATTGTTTTCTATTTAAATATATTTAAACATTTAATTTATTCCTGTGATGGTAAAGCGGAATTTTCAGTATCACTACTCCAGTCTTCAGCGTCCCATGATCCTTCAGAAATGCAGATTTGCTGCTTGAGAAACATTTTGTTTTATTATTAATATTGAAAACAGTTGTGCTGCTTATTTTTTACTGTCTCTTGAGCGGCCACATGTACATCTACATTTGTCCTGTAGACCTGAGGATGAGGATTGTGGATTTCTAAGCAAAGGTTCATTAGTCGCCCAATCAATTATAAGCACCCTAATACGACTTATCTTATGGAAATGAGAGGAGCAATTTGAGATTGTTTTTCTGTCTGTCTGGGACCCTGTCTCATCTTTCAGACATCATGAAACGCCCGTGAACAACGAGTGCACCAGGGGTTAACGCGGATTACGACCGAGGTGTCACACACTCCTGCTGCTAAAGCAAACAACAGACTTTGTGTGTGTGTGTGTGTGTGTGTGTGTGTGTGTGTGTGTGTGTGTGTGTGTGTGTGTGTGTGTGTGTGTGTGTGTGTGTGTGTGTGTGTGTGTGTGTGTGTGTGTGTGTGTGTGTGTGTGTGTGTGTGTGTGTGTGTGTGTGTGTGTGTGTGTGTGTGTGTGTGTGTGTGTGTGTGTGTGTGTGTGTGTGTGTGTGTGTGTGTGTGTGTGTGTGTGTGTGTGTGTGTGTGTGTGTGTGTGTGTGTGTGTGTGTGTGTGTGTGTGTGTGTGTGTGTGTGTGTGTGTGTGTGTGTGTGTGTGTGTGTGTGTGTGTGTGGTATGTCTTAGGACAAGGATCTTGATGAGTTGCCCTAATGTTGTCAGGATCCATATATGTGTGTGAGTGAATAAAGATAACGCTTTTCTTTTATTTCAATATTTCTTTTTTAGAGAGATTCTTATTAGAGATGTGGGCAGCCTTCTGTCGCTGGTATTTCGGAAATGCAGGATGTGTTCAGAGATGCATGACAGGTTTTATATGTCAGATTAATATACCCTTTGCATTTTCTGATTGGAGGAGGAAACTCTCTCTGCGTGGTCCTATCACATCTTCCTCTGCTCTCATGTGCATAGATTAGACAGGAGGAGAGCGCAGCCAAATCATACAGCAAAATAGATGATGGTATTGTCAGTGTCATCATGACATTTGTTTTTCAGTTTTAAAAAACTGAATGTGAAGGTTGATATATGCAGATGTACGATACATTTGATCTGCAAGAATATAAAAAATTGTAACGCTGCTTTTTTTCTTTTTTTTTTTTAAATGCATGATCAAATAAATGGTTTTCTTTTGATTCAACAGTGATAATAAGAAGAAATGTTTCTTGAGCATCAAATCAGCATATTAGAATGATGTCTGAAGGATCATGTGACACTGAAGACTGAAGGAATGATGCTGAAAATTCAGCTTTGCCATCACAGGAATAATTATATCTTAAAATAGAAAACTGACATTTTTAAATTGTACTAATATTTCACAAAATTAATGATTTACTGTATTTTGATCAAATAAATAAATTCAGCTTTTTGAGCATAAAATACTTATTTAAAAAAACTCAGCCACAAGTTAATCAGCCAAAACGCCAATAAATAAATAATAAAAATGGCGTATATGACTTTTGCAGTAAAATAATAATTTTCCATTTTAATATATTTTAAACATTTATTTATTCTTCATAAAAGTTGTGTATGACTTTTGCATATGAATTTTGGACTATATTATAAAAGCTATAGTGGAGGGGCAGATTACATTTACATTTTAATTTTATGTTCTGCTCATTAAATTTTATTGAAATTTGTTTCTGTTTATACAAAGTTACCAAATGGCTTCAGAGGCCTTGCTATATTTTGCATGAGTCATATGGATCACTTTTATGAAACGTTTGTATTCTTTTTTTTTTTTTTTTTTTTTTTTGACACCCAACAGCCCTAGTCCTCATTCCTTGAGAAAGAGCAGCAAGGACATTCTTCAACATTTCATCTTTTGTATTCCACAGCAGAAAGTAACAAATCTTAAATGACTGGGCACATGATACAAGTAAATAATAACATTTTAAATTTGGGATGAACAGATTAAGCTTTAGATAAACATAAATCATGTGTGATTGCAATTTTGTAGCTGCATCTCATAATACTGCAGCATTATACAGACAACCTCCATACAGACAAGTACTTGATTTCTGGAACAGGATGTAATCCTTGAATAAAACAGCTCTGCTTAACATCAAGGCTTCCTATCAAAAGTAGGCACGTCGTAAATATATTCCTCTAAGACATCTTGAAATTCCCTTTTTTTTTCACGCAGTCCCTGTAACTTTGGAGTCCAGACGTGTAACCTTGCGAGTATAACGGGATGAGACTTTGAAATGAGATTTGTAGGATGAAAAGACAGTGCATTGATTTATAAGAAGCCAGTGGGCAAGAAAATGTTTTCCGAGGCTGCAGAAGGCCACAAGGTCCACCATTAATCCCCTGACCTCTGATAGGAGCAAAGAAGAAAGAAAGACGGATAGGGAGAGAAGACCTTGTCTGCTCTGTTGGTTTGATGGGCTCAGCTGCAGGAATGGCTGGCTCTTTTGTTTGAGGCTCTTCGTTCGTCTTTTACGACTCCCCTCTTAGTTTTACTATCTGCGATATAATTAGCTCCGTCCTAATCATGTGTTAAATTGCATTACCTGGTGTTTACTGTCTGTTTGCCATGTTGTAAAAACGTGTGAGGGTGCCTGTAAACTCAGATCGCAATGAATTTGATGACTTTCCCTTCTTTTTAAAGAGCTTCTGGTACGGGAGTCGCAGGACTTCAGGAAGAAATGTAACTTGTAGAGTTGGCATTTAAAGAACTATGTGCTGCACAAAGCATTCTGGGAATTTATTATCCATTGTGAATGTTTTTGACTCAGTGCCAGCTAAAGTCAGTACATATTATTGCTTATAATAATCAACCAAAACACAATTTACATTTCACCCCCCAAAAAAAGGTAATTTAAATTAATTTGTGTCCCACAGTTGGTATCCCATCATGTTACCACAAGATTTTTCTCATGTTAAAAAAATAACATTCCTCGGTATGTTACATTATGTGTGGGGGGCGAGGACTGGAATTGAGAACCGCTGACATATGCAAACCAGTTTTTAGTCCAAAACTAGCCTCGTTTTTTCCCCTAGAAATTTAGTCTATTTTTGTTTTTTTAACTACAATATCTTAAGTTTACAGTTAAAAAATGTATTTAGACATTATTAGCTATGCAACCAGTTACAAAAGTTTGGTAATAGAATTGAAAAAGCTGTGAACTTCCTATAAATTGAATGGAACATAAAAGAAAGTCTAATGTTAAAAGGTTTGTGGTCAGTGAGGTGTATTAAATGTTTTTGATAGATGTCTCTTACAGTATATTCATCAAAGCTGCTTTATTTGATCAAAAATGTAATATTGTAAAATACTACCATTTAAAATATTTTTTTAAATTTTTATATTTTTCAAATGTAATTTAAATTGCCTGTGATGGCAAAGCTGATTTTTAAGCACTCATTAATCCAGTCTTCAATGTCACATAATATGATGATTTGATGATCCAGATTATTATGAATGATGAAAACATTTTTTGTGGAAATCATAATTTATTTTTCAAGATTCTTTGATGAATGGAAAATGCAAAAGAACGGCATAGAAAATCATTTGTAACATTCTAAATGTCTTTACTGTCACGTTTGATTAAATTGATGCGCCCCTGCTGAAAAGAAGTATTAATTTTCTTCCAAAAAAAGTGCTAAATCCAAACTTTTGAATGGTAATGTAATTATTTACTTTGACCTTCTGAGGTTGATTAAAGGTTGAAAAAAAAAATGAACTTCAAAATGAGACATACTCTCTCTTTGTTTCCCAAGGAAATACACTGACATTTGTGTAATTCACAAATGTTAACATTATTGGATTTCCTATGAAATGCCATTATTTGCATTATCATGCCATTATCATGATGCCTCTGACATCAACGATGAGGGTCACATTACAAAAATACCACTATATTTCCTCGAACACCATGCGAACGCTCTGAAATACATATGCGTCGCTTAAAATAATAGTCCAATCAGGCACATGTTACACATTCATCAAGTCCAAGGCACACGGGTCCAAATGTGCCAGGATTGGAAGTACGTCAGATCCCTCGAGTGCCCAGGCCCTTTGATACAAGCAATCCAGAATGTATTGTTTTTTGTAAACACATCTCAATGATGAAACATCCACTGATTGTGCCGCAAGCTCTCCTGGCAACAAGGTCAAGTTTTTCCCCAACAAATTGGCCAACTATTTGGGGGTGGAGGGTGATGCAGTCGTTTTTGTAATCAACGTCGAGCACCGTGTTTGCTGGGAACGCAGATGGAGAGGAGGTGTCCGGACCCTGCATGCTTGAGTAATGGGGAATCTTGCACGCCATCAGGGATAGGCCCTACTCATTACACCATGCATTAGAGCGTTTTATTGGTGCGTCCCGTTTGGATATGGAGTGGTTAACGCTTCCTCTGAGGCCGCTATGGGGGGTGTGGAATTGCGGATCGGGATGGAGGAGTGTAAAACGCTGTCTGACCGTAGACACTCTCTGGTTACAGGGTTCAGTTACATGCATACACACACATATGCACACCTTTCATCCAGTCCAGACAGTCTGTCACTGTGAGAAAAAAAGATGGGTGATGAGTTATACAAGATCACACACAAAAATACTCAATATTTAAAGTCTGCACTAAATGAAAATTCACTGTTTACTATATGTGTTATATATGTTATTGTGAACAATTCATGCATGCATGTTTCATTTAAAAAATAAAAGTTTGGCTTAGTAATGTTTAATCAAAACGCCGTAACTGGGTATTCCGGTAAAAAATGCCAGACTTCTCTCTGGTGATGGATGCAGGATTTATCCAATCATTTAGTTCGTTTAAGCCCCACCCCTTCATGCTCATGTTCATCTGCCTTGACTTTAGATTGCCACCCCCGCATCTCAACATCCAATCAACAACCAATGTATAGATTATTTTATTTTTTCGATAATCTGCTTCACTCAAATGCACAACACAATCCAGAAAAAAAAATTCAGGCTACTTCTGTTACATTGTGACTTCGAGCAATTGTATGTCTGATACACTGTTTAACTCTCTCTTTTCACACTTTTTTTTTTCAGAATTTACTCATGTCATTCCAAACCTGTATGAGTTTCTTTCTTATGCTAAATCAACCTTTAGACGATATTTTGAAGAATGCTGGTAATCAAACAGTTGATGGTCCACTTTGACTTCCATAGTATTTATTTCCCTACTATGGAAGTCAATGGGGACCAACAACTGTTTATTTCTTCATAATTCTTCAAAATATCTTCTTTTGTGTTCAACATAAGAAAGAGATGTACACAATTTTGGAAGGAAATGAGGGCGAGTAAATGATGACAAAAGTAAAAGTAAATAAATTTTCTCTATATGCGAAAATTATTTTGAATAGCTTTGAAACCTTTAACAACTTTAGTTT
The DNA here is from genome assembly GCA_027422405.1 of Ptychobarbus kaznakovi. Taxonomy (NCBI): domain Eukaryota; kingdom Metazoa; phylum Chordata; class Actinopteri; order Cypriniformes; family Cyprinidae; genus Ptychobarbus; species Ptychobarbus kaznakovi. The sequence continues at coordinate 12,335,622 of CM049814.1, read as the reverse complement.
CAAATCAAAGGTTAAAATGATATGATTCCTAGCTGGTTGGTTGGGTTCATGGCTTATAACTTCTAAAAAATAATCCCTGTGGGAAAAATGAATGGGAAAAATACTTAGAAGACCACTCAAAAAGTGGGCGGGCACTAATGCACTTTAGGGCTTTTCACACTGCAATTAAAGGGATAATTTACCCAAAAATGACAATTCTGTCATTAATTACTCACCCTCATGTCGGTCTAAACCCGTGATACCTTCGTTTATATTCGGAACACAATTTTTTTTTTTTATGCATTCTGAGAGCTCTCAGACCCTCCATAGACAGCAATGTAATTACCACGATCAAGGTCCAGAAAAGTAACAAGGAGATCGGTAAAATAATCAATGTGACATCAGGGGTTCAACCGTAGTTTTACGAAGCTACGGGAATACTTTTTGTACGCAAAGAAAACAAAAATAACGATTTTATTCAAAAATTCGTCAATTCAACTTCATTGTTGAATAAAGTTGTTATTTTGTTTTCTTTGTATACAAAAAGTAATCTCATAGCTTCATAAACTTACGGTTGAACCCCTGATGTCCCATGGATTATTTTACCGATCTCCATTTTACAGATCTCCAGCACCATTTTAATACCCAAAGATAAGAAACATGGCTTTTGAGGTGTTAACCCTTCACTGCAGTGCCAAATGCTTTGGACAGTCACAGAAGTACAGCGCGTTATAAAAACATTGTACATTTCAAATGTAAAACACGTAGACATTAAGAAGAGACTGTTTTATTTTTACCTTTATGGTCCAATGACAAGTCAGGGAAAACTTGATAGTACAGTGCAGAACAATACGAAGAAGCGCAATGCTAAAGTCATAATTTCCCTACGAAAAATAACCATGGTTTTACTACAAATAAAACCAAAAACCACGGTTACTACAATTTTACCATAATAAAACCATGGTTAATTTTTGAAAGGGGAGAAACAGGTTGTGATGTGTTTGTCCAATAAATGATGATAAAACCTCAAACATGCAAATAAAAACATTAACCCATGGGTTTAGGAATGTACAGTGTGAAACATCAGCTAATGAATACCCAGGATTAACTGTTAACCCCAGGGTAAAGTATAAACAATGTGAAACGTGAAACAAGGTAACCCAGGATTCTGTTTACCCTGGGTTTTGAATGGGTTAACTATTTCATGTGTGAAAAGCCCTTTGAGTATCACATTATTATATAAAGTAACATGCTAACAAAGAGAACTCCAAAGAGTTCTTCTGCTGACAGCAACAGTGTTTTGTTAAGTTGTTAGCTTAGCGAAATGCTAAAGTCAACCTGTAATGGAAGCCTATTCTTTTGTAAGCTTCACCTGAGAAGCACAAAAGATGTTGCTGTCTATGTAGAGCGTTTCAAATTAGTCTCATTAAAGCAGCACACTTGGTTTTGGAGCTAATATATAACACTTTTAAGACTTCAAGAAAACAATGAATGGCCTACAGTGAAGATGGGGGCTGCAATCGCAGTGGTCCATTTATTATTTATGCAAATGACAGGAAGTGATTACACGCCCCCACCAAACCACGGTTTCCTCACTGTTAAGGTTATGGTATAAAGGTCTCTTCCACTAAGTATGCAGTGACATGACAGCTGCCTGCTGATAAGTAAACCTCCATTTGCATTTGCTATGCTTTTTTCCGGTCTGGGTATTTGCTATGATGGAATCTATAGATTGGAAGGAAAAGAAAGGACTGTGGAGGTAATCCCACCATATGCAGTTTTCTGATAGGCTGGGTCCTTGTGTCCGCCCACAGTTTTCTATTTTGCTTTAGGCAACCCGTGCGGACTAGATTATAATATGTGTGATTATAATATGAGGGAGAGAGGAGATAAAAGATGCTCTGGGCAGAGAGGAAGGGAATCCTTGTTGTATGATGGCATCCCTCTATCATAGAAAGGTGAACCGTGTGATGCCAGTGGAAGACTAGTTTCATGATCCCACGTTAAACTGCAGCTTTCCACTGTGAATCATCATTTAGACATCAGATTTTACAGCTTAAGGGTTCTCAAGACTAAACTTATCCTGACAATTTGTTACAGAAAAAGTAGTGAAGTGAGATGTGGTCACAACTTTATTGTATTGAAATTCAAATTTTTTGAATATCAAATCAAATCACTTTTATTGTCACATTACCCCAGCACATGTGCCTTGGTGAGTGAAATTCTTGAGAGCGTGCTCCAGACAGTGCAGAAACAATTTACATATAGACAGTACATACATATACAGATGACAATGTGCAAAATACATATACTCAGTACACACAGTGTACTATTAGACATACTTACAGTTATCAATACACATTATACACAGTATGTATACATTCTGCATTATGTACACATATATACACACAATAATATGCGAAGGTGCAACAGATTATACAAAGCCGGATACGCAATGTCATGGATGTGCATTGGATGGTATCCAGTGGTAGCAGATAGATTGTTGTGTTAGTGCAGTGTGTGCATGTAGTCCAGTTGAACTGTGTTAAAGTGCAGTGCATGGCATACTGTAAAATGGGATTATGCAGTAGGGTGTATTAGTTTTGACTGTTCATTAGCCTGATAGCCTGAGGGAAAAAGCTATCCCTCAGTCGGCTAGTGCGGGATCGGATGCTGCGGAGACGTCTTCCTGAGGGCAGCAGAGAGAGCAGTCTGTGGGACGGGTGGCTGGAGTCCTTGATGATCCTCCGGGCTTTCATTATACGCTGCCTGTATAAGGAACAATACACCGCCACAATATTCTACCTTATACAACAGTAGAATATTTACTACCGTTCATAAATTTGGGGTCAGTTAGATTTCTTAAAATATTTTTGAAAGACGTCACCAAGTTATGTTCACCAAGGCTGTATTTTTTATGAAATCATAAACACAGAAAAATACATAATATTTGAAATACTATTATAATGTACAAAAAAACACTGTTTAAATACATTTTGAAATGTAATTTATTCCTGTGTTGGCAACATTACTTCAGTGTTCAGTGTCACGGATATCATTCTAATTGGCTGATTTTCTACTCAAAAACATTTCTCATTATCAGTGCTGAAAACAGTTGTGCTGCTTGATATTTTTGTGGAAACCTTATTATTTAGTTATTTTTTTCAGGCTTCTTTGATGAATAGAGAGTTCAAAAGAATGGCATTTATTTCAAATATAATTTGATTAATAACATTATAAATGTTGATTGATTAATCGTTAATTCAATGTGTCCTTGCTGGATACAAAGTATTGATTTCTTATTTAAAATCTGTACTTACCCTCAAACTTTTAAACAGAGTTGTACAGATATTAATCTCTAGAATATTTATCACATACAAGCCATTGTACTTGCACTGTATTGTTTATTTCTGATATATTTTATTTATCAGTTATTTTACGGTTTTGTTTTATTTCATTTTATTACGTAAAAGTTTAAATTTGAAGTTGCTTTGGTACCTCGCTTATCTTATTCCTTGATTTTTTTTGTTGATTTAAATTTGTTAAGCATGAAACATTTAAAGTAATTGTTCACCCAAAAAATAAATCCTGATATCTTAAATTGAAGATATTCATTAACGAGCCATTCCACATATAAAAACGTATCAGAATGCATTTTGCTAATGATTTCCTTGCTGCCAAATAGCAGTGGTTTTCATGTGTATCTTAGTCGTTTGCAGCACATTTAAAAATGCAAAAGTGCAAATAAGATTTAAAAACCAAGGCAGAGAGCAAGTTTTTCCCCAGTAACAAAAATACAACTTTTATACTGACACTTTTTAGTGAGTGACTAAGCCTGACTTACTGATATGATGTCAGCGACATACACTAGATAAATGCATTTTTTTTATTTCACACTTTGTTAATCTCTGAACTATGGTGGAGCGGGTTAGTGCAAGCCTTCTTTTTGATTAATAGTATGAATGTATGTATTTTATGTAGGGAGTGACTGTTTTAAACTGTCTCGTCAGATGTTGAGGTATGCAGTACCCTGCACCTCTCCCATGTGGTTTGTGTTTTGACATGGGAGGTGCCATCCACGGTGTCCGAATGATGAACAGATAAAGCAGCCCTCTCTGGCCCTAATGACGCATGACATGCTGCTGCGTTTTGGGTCCTAATTTATGGTTTCCTATGTCAGAAAAGTCCTTCTCTCCAGGGGTGTTCAGGCAATTATTGACCTTGCATTCTGGAGACGTTCCATGAGAAGGCAGAATCTGGAATTTTGATTACGGTACTCCGGGCCTGTGTGAATGCAGATGTCTCAGTCTTGTTTTAAACACAGATTGCTGCGTCCAATGACAGGCAGGTGTGTTTAAAAGCATATTTTAGTATTTCCCAAGAGGAAATACATTATTATGTCCAATCTGGAAACTGTTCAGTTTAACCTTGTGAAATTTGTAGCATAGGCCTGTATGTTGTGAAACATTAATTAGATAGATTTTATCAGTAAAAAACAACAACATTTAGAGATGATTACACATGCTACAAAATAATTTATACACTTTTAACTTTGAGTAGCTTGGACCGCTTCCATGCTGGCCCGTTTTAGTGTTCTAAATACATTTCACTTCAGGTATTATATTATACATAAGATCTTTTCCAAATGATCAGCCCAGATGATTATTTATTTTATTGATGATTATTTTAATTAAAGTACCAATCTACAATACCACATTCAGTTGCATGTATAAGTGGATATTAAACAGTACAAAAGTGGATATTGCATTATGAAATAGTTATTGAATTATGAAATAATAAACTTAAATAAAATACATTTATTTATTTGATTATTTTTCTTCTGACTTTTTTATTTTATTATTGCATTTTAACGGCATACATTTACACATTTTCATAAAGGAGAAAGAACAGGAACTTTATTTTATTTTATTTTTATAACTTTTTTTCATCATGTAATATCCACTTTTGCAGTTTTACATTTTCAGTTTTACTTTATTTTTTATTTAGACAGATTTTTTGACAGGCTCATATTTCTCAACACAATCTAGTGTTACTAAAAACTAATATTATTAGTCTATAGAGTTTTAAAACTTTATTTTAATTCAATTTTCCAGATATTTTTAGTTTTTTATCTGTATATATATATATATAAACATTTAGTTTGCGTTAATAATAGCACTGGTTCCTAATGGTTCTTCTCACCAGCCCTCTTGTTCTGTTCTCACCTGTCTGATTAGATAATCATAAATCAGCAATTGGTGTTGAGAGCATGTGTTCACGTGAAAGACAGTGTGAAGCGCTAAGGAGGCACGGGGGCTTTTTATTTGAACCTTGCTCGCATAACAGGGAGAAGGTTTTATCTCTCCAAGCAATGAAAAAATGTAATGCTTCCACCCTGTGCAGAGCACGGCTGACATTTTTACAATTAGCTAGGAGCCCAGCAGACGCGAGTTTAGAATGTGTTGATGAGCGGCAATAAATTACGTGCGAATGTGCGGAGCGTTTATCACTCGCCATTTTCACCGTTATTGCTTCAACGACAGACAGAGAGAGGGTCTCGTTGTTCTTGTCTGTGTACTCATCTTTCTGATGCTCCTACAGAAGTGTCAGGAACAGTCTGGAAGCTGGATTAGATAAGCGGCTGAAATTCCACATCTCCCTCCTATTGGTTTCTTCTTTATGTGTGATTTCACAGCCCATTGAGCCGAGGGCTCTGGTATGTCCTGATTCCAGAGTGGCTCATTTGGAATGGCACTCATCTGCTTCTCGTCTGATATCCGGCCTGTTCCAGACTTTATGGATGTGAAATATAGGTGGTGTAGGATAGGGAGCCTCTCCTCTCTGGACGCTTTGGGCGCAGGACGGCAAGTTTCCAAACGAGAGGCAGGAATGTTACTGTGAGTTGTCTCTTGAGCTTTGATGTCTGGAGAACGGTGGGCTTTCTGTGGGATTCTCTTTCCATCTGCCTCTCACGTTACCGTTGCGCTCCGGAGGGCCGCTGGCAGAATGGATTTATATGCCCCTTTTAAAAATGGGAACAACTTTTTCCCCACTGTACAATAACCTACATGTACAGCAGATCTCTCATAAAGTGACTGTGCACATTTTAAAAGGATTGTTCACCTGAAAATTATAATTCTGTCATCATTTACTCACCCTCATGTCATTTCAAACTAGGACAGAACAATACATTTGTAAAGCCTAAAAAGGAACACAAAGTGGCCCATAAGATGATCCAAATGCCTTAAACTACTTGGAGGGTAACAAATCATTCAGACTTGTTTAGTGAACTGGATCAATAAACAGTAAGCTGGGCTGTTGAGAAGTGAGAACAAGTGACAGGTGAGAACTGAGAACAGTTAACTGTTTACTGTTTACCCAATTTCTTTGGCTCTGAAGAATGATTTATGAATTTGATAATGTTGTTTCTCACACAGCTTATAGGGATAGTTCACACATAAATGAAAATTACTCACCCTCATGTTGTTCCAAACCCGTAAGACATTTTGTTAATCTTCAGAACACAAATTAAGATGCAACGCAACTGACACATTCAAGGCCCAGAACAATTGTAAGGATATCATTAAAATAGTCCATGCTGTCTATGCAGGGTCAGAAAGCTCTCGAAGTTCATCAAAAATAAATGAATTTGTGTTCTGAAGATGAACGAAGGCCTTATAGGTTTGGAACAACATGAGGGTGAGTAATTAATGACATGATTTTTATTTTTGTGTGAACTATGCCTTTAATAATGGCTTTAAATTGAATTATTAAAAAGGTTATTTAGTCTACTTTTATAGAGTTTTGGGGTTCTTTTTGAAGCTTTGAAAGCTTCAATCTCTATTCATTGCAATATGGAAAAGATCCCTTTTTTCCACTAAAGTCATATAGATTTAAGACACTTTATTTATTCAGATTTTAAAAGTCATAGAGATTTAAGTGACAATGTTTTGTGATTAAAGGCCCATTCCACCAAGATCTATAAATATAACAATAACGACATATTGTTGGAATCACTTTCAAAACTTTTATTTAGCTAATGAATGATTAAAAACATTGATAGCCAACCGAATCCATCCGACTTTAAAAAGCTTGAGCATAACTACAGTGTGTACTTAGAGTAAACAGAGCGTTATCATACATTGATATGGATGCAAACATAGTTATCTTTATAGTAATTATTCCTGTCGTAAATAGACCTTAAATGATGACATAATTGTCATATTTCAATGAACTATCCCTTTAAACTGCAATAAAAAGTTTCATTCCGTCTCCCCTCCTTAGCGGCTGTAATAATTGTTTAGTCTAGAATGAGAAATGTCACAACCTCACTGCCATGAGTAATCCATAAATTTTAATTCTTCCATTTAGCCCTGATCCTGTGGCATTAGTATTTTAACGAGAAAGCAGCTCTGACTCTTTTGATGTCAACAGCCTGTAAAGTTGCGTAATAAATAAAACAGAGCAGGATTTGTTTGCATTCACTCACACGAGCTTTGAGTGGCTCAGAAACCCATCTGTTGGACAGTCGGGAAAAGCCCACCGGTATTGGAGGCTGAACCAGAGCGAAAGAGATTGTGTCTGTGTGTACACCTGCAGAGTGTTTGATTGCGTTTCAGATTGTAGGCCTGTTTATAGTGCTGCCAAAGACGCAGTGAGCAGTTCCTCCTCGTCAGTGGTTAATGGAGGACTAAATGGGCTGTATCTTCAGCAGCATGTCTCATAGAGATGAGGTGGCAGAGAAAACAAATGAGGAAATGCCGATCAAAGGCCAGCAGGGGGCCAGGACTGATGCTCTTGGAGTGGACCGTGGTTGAGCTTCGGTGGGAAGCTGTGCCGGACCATGGGAAAAACCCACCGGCCGACCAGATGAGAGCTTAAGCATGGGCTTCATCTCTCCCCAGTAAAAACATGAGATGATCAGGTCTAATAACGTACAAAACTACGCCCATCTCACAAATGTTCCCTCTTGAACTGAATGTTCTCACATTTAAGAACGCTTATGCTTTCTGGAATTGTGGCTTAGTGGTTGGCACAGAGATATTGAGCCATAGTGCTCATGTGGGAAATGCAAGTTTGAATCCTGTACCATCAATAAAAAAGCCTCATTCACTAATTCACCAGCGAGTTGTACCACTATCATGCAATATTTCTTGATTGCAAACCACCTGCAGTCAAGGCCTGTCTCCAGAATCAAATCGCTGATGGTGCTTCTTAAATTAGTGAGAGTGCTTTAACCTTAATATATAGATAGGGTGACCATAAGGGCCTGGCAGCACCCTTGCCAGGATTTTTATATTGCCTAAAATATCCAGGGCTGTATCTGAAATCACCCCCTATACCAGGGGTAGGCAACATCGGTCTGGAGTGCCGATGTCCTGCAGAGTTTAGCTCCAACCCTGAAAAAAAACTCACCTGCCTGCAGCCCTAGTAATTCCGAAGATCTTGATTAGCTTGTTCAGGTGTGTTTGATTAGGGTTGGAGCTAAACTCTACAGCAGGGCTCCTCAAATCTTTCCCTGGAGGTCCAATCTGCTGCAGAGTTTAGCTCCAACCCTGATCAAACTCACCTACCTGTGATTTTCTAATGATCTTGAAGACTCCGATTAGCATGCTCAGGTGTGTTTGATTAGGGTTAGAGCTAAACTCTGCAGTAATGGTCCAGATTTGAGGATGCCTGCTCTACAGGACAGCGGCACTCCAGGACCGACATTGCCTACCCCTGCCATTTTAAGTGGTGTTCGAAACCATAGTGAACGTTCTCGAGTGCACTCATTCAATCCCACAATGCACCGCAAAAACGAGTGTACAACCGATATACACTCAATGGCTAGAGAATACCCATAATGCACTGTGAGAGTCGCGCGCCGAATGAATTCCCACGTCTCGCCAGAAGATGGCGCCCACAGCTGAATCATCCATTCATTTATTTTAGAAGCGCTCGTACTTGGCTTAACACAGCGTAATACAACACGGGTACAAATTAATTGTAAATTGACTATTGGGTTTATACATAATTTCTGTGACAGAGTTCAAGATAAATCCTTTAATCTTATTACTGGAGCTGCCCCTTTAAAATGATTATTAAACAGCAAGCAAGTATGCAAAAGCGGCAGTCCTTCTGGTGCACTCAGTGTCCGAATTCACTCACTCGTTTTCATTCACTCCTTCAAGTGAACTGAATGAGTGGACTAATGTAGGGAATAGTGAATGAGGTTATAGGGGGCGATTTCGGATACAGGCTAGGTTTTGACTGTTTGCTCTGTGCAGATCAATCGTTGTATGACATTATTTCACGAGAGCTATAGAGAGCAGAGCAGACGGCTCCTTATGCTTCAAATCGCTCTCGAGGTACATACAATAATCAGTGCGCAGCTTCAAGTCGAACGAACGAACAAACACATGTGTGTATTTGCATCGCTTTTTATCGTTCACCTTCTCATGCACCACGATTGGCCGATTATGTACAATAAATTTGTTATTGGTCAAATTACTTTAGATGTTTTAGGCCATATAAAAATCCTGGCCAGGAAGTGTCCCATATAAATACACATACGGCTACCCTACATAAAGGTTTTAGTGCCGTCCACTGCTATTGCGCTAAAAAGAGCGAAATAAAAAGCTGTCACTCATCTTAGTTCATCGCGATCTCACAAAGTTACGTTATAATCAATGAAGTTCTCTACACTGCACAATGAATCTCTTATTTACATTGCATCTACTACAATTTGTTATAATGAGATTATTTGTGCTGAACACACCACCTGCAAAATCTCTGGTGATTTGAGCGGGGAGTGTATTATTAAATGCCTCTGATTAACTGTTGCATGCAAGAAATCAACAGATATGTCTGTGATTGGTTATTGCTCAACGCTGCAATGCACATTAAAATAGAAACCGATCTCTAGAGCGCAAACCATAACGCACTTGATAGTTTGCCATATCTGCAATGAAATGCCATTATTACAACTTTAACTGGGGGTGCTATTTATTTCGTTTGAGGGTGCTTGGCACTATAGCACCACCGTAGAACCGAGCCTGCTGCAGTCCAACTTAACCCAATGTTCATTCATAGTGCTGCACCACAAGTTTTCAAATTAAGTCATTTTTTTGGCCAAACACTGTTTCTTTCTATGCAAATGAGGTTTATTATAGAGTCACTCACACACTTAACCCTATAAAGCCATACTTTATTATATATCATACGCAAATTTATAAAGTCTCTAGATTATCTAGGCTATATGATTAAAACTTTGCTGAAAAACCTGTAAGCAATCTACTACATTCCGTCTACCCTCTGATTGGTTTAGACTTGTTGTAGTTAGTAAAAGGCCTTTTAGAATAATTTAAAACATATCCTCCTTTCAAAATGTCTTTCTGCTGTGAAATCTTTAATGATTTGTATTAAGAAAGCATTAGAATAACTTTTATATTGTTAGTAATATTTCAAGACCAACACTTACTAGACTGACGCAACTTAGGTTTACTTCATTATCTACACATACATATTTGAGACATTTTAACATGATATTTCTAATATATATATATATATATATACAATTATTGTTTTTTATATTGTTAAAATGTATCAAATATGATGCATCAGACTTTTGAGGAATGTTTATTTTTACATTTCTCAATCCTCATGATATTGGATTGCATCATATATTTTGCACCAAAATAAAAACTACAGAGCTTTGATCATAAAACTAACTAACGAATGCCATTTATAATGCCACGCGCAAATGAGGAACAATATTGCCAACAATGCAGAATCCTATAGTCTACAATATTAAATCCTATAGTGAATGAATTAAGAATCATTTAGTGAATTGGGTGTTAAAACAACATTGTGCATGCAAATAAACAACTGCATAAGTTGACGCAATTCAATCTTAGTTAATCCCCCCCTCAGCGTCTTTACTACAGGGATTGACTGAATGTAGTTAATGCTTGCTTTCTACGCTCCATGTCCTTGAGTGATAGGCTGTCAGATTCTCTCTACTTCAGCTTGAAGCCTTCCAAGTTATCCTTGTTGGATGCCCCCCCTGTGAGAGCCAGGTCGATAGAGGTGCTTGGCCCTGTCGATCCATCACCCCCCTATCTGTCCGCAAATTGGCCTCAGAGGCATGGAGCTCATCTCTTGGGGAAAGCGCCACTGTTTAGCCAAGGCAGTGAAGGAAATGAAAATGCAATCAGTGAAACCATTAAAGCAGCTTAGAAAAATGACTCCTCACTGTCCTTTGACAAAGTCCTCCGTTCGTCTTCCTCCACCGCCTTTTAGTCCGCTCTGATATATTTAGTTTTGACACATTCCACATTCTGCCTTTTTTCCGTTCGTTTGAATCCAACGGTGAGCTGATGAATGCGTCCCGTAAAGTAGCGCATGTCGAGATTTATCGATTGAGCTTCGCTGAGTGGTGGCGTGTTATCTAAAGCAGGGGGAGTGATGTGGGGGTCTCACCTGGGATCCCGGGACAAGCGCTACTTCTGATCTGAGGTTCTCAACGACAGAGATTGACCACTTCCAGGTTGGGGGGCTAGACTAAACATATTTCAGCCCATCAGTGATTCGGCCTATCTCATTAGAAAAATAATGATGTAATTGACTGTTGTTACAATAGATAGGCAGATATTTATCTTTTAGCCCTCTGTTTGGTGATGGGCGGCCAGGCTTTTATCATATGCCTGTCTCCCCCGGGCTTGATTCATGGTCTTTGTCTGGCAACGCAAAAGCAGATGCTGCTTATTTACTCAGAGACTGTAATGGCACACACACACAACACCGGTAATTACCCTTTTGATTGCAATTTATTGGCCACAGGAGAGGATGAGTTATACGCTTTGTACCGTAGAGGCATCTGCATCCAAATCCATCAAAAGTCCAAGCTTGCGTTTACATCTCAAGCCTCATTTTTACTCGGAATGCATTAGATGGCTTAGAACGCGAGACTTTTTAAATGTACCGTAAATGCCAGAGTGAATTTAGTCGCGTTGAACGTTTTTGATTCAATTTAGAGACATGTTTTGGTTTTGATTTATTAGGCACTTGGAATTTACGTCTTGGGATGGTGTCGTTTTCATTCCCCCTCCATTCGTTTCCATACCGTGCATATGTTCCCTTAAGTAAATTAAACGCATATTGAGTATTAAGTTGGCCTACGGATGATTTATTTGGCATTCAGGAAGTCCTTTTGGTGCTTGTTCTTTCATTGCAGTCCTGAGAGCTGTGCGTTTACCGGGAAAACTCAGAATGCCTTTAAATTATCGTCTGAAATACTGAACAATTTCCTGGCTGAATAATGTCCTCTTCAATCACCAAAACAAATTTAATTTAACCCTGATTTATCACCGGTCCAAACGCCTCTGGGAATTTACATGCAACAGACTACAGCCGTACAGTATGTTCCATTATAGATAAGATTTGGTTTTCCAAAGATTTCCAGACTTGATAAGACATTCCACATGTAAAATCCTCAAAAAGGGTTTCGTAAATGGATGAATATATGTAGTGTACAGCACTGGCCGTGATAAATTGACTTAATTTTTTCACCATTCGCAGTGATTTGACTGTCATCCCTGCAGATGTGATGGCATAAACTCACTGACGTGGCTCGTTGTCATGTTCTGCACTCATTTCCTGTGCTTTGGCCAGCTCAACTCCATTTTCACATTAGCACATGATGGACCATTCTTTAAGATGTTAAGTCAGAGTCTGGATTTTTGTCAAGGTTCTGTAAGGTGATTGGATTTGTTTCAGGCCTGTCCTATTTATTGACTGTGAGGCTTTCCGACTGTTAGCAATGAGCCTGAAAAACAGCCATTTAAGACACTGGAAAATGGATGAATATCACCGCAGAAAAGCAGACATTTGAAGCTAAACGATCAAATAAAATAAGTAAGATGCATATAACACTTTTTTATCACCAATGGATTTATCAAAAGGGACAGTAAGACTTTTACACACGTTACAAAAGATTTATATTTCAAGTCAATAGAAATAAACTGTATTAATCACTGAATCTGAAAGAATTGCCATTGTTTCCACAAAAATATTAATCGGCATATAAGAATGATTTCTGAAGGATCATGTGACACTGAAATCTGGAGTAATGATGCTGAAAGTTCAACTTTGCACCACAGGAATAAATTACATTTTAAAATATAAAAAAAGAAAGAATTGTAGAGAGTTATGCCCCATTCACACCAAGAACGATAACTATAAAGACAACGATAATAGCGTCTACATCAGGGGGCGATATTGTCTGTTTGTTCTAAGCGCATGTGCGTCTGCTGCTTTAAATTCTCGCGCTCGTTATAGCAGGATGGATTCTGATTGGCTGTCAATGTTTTTATCGTTCATCAGCTGGACAAAATTTGTTCTGGGAGTGATTCCAACGATATTTTTTCTCTGTGCCTTTATTGTTATAGTTGTGGTGTGGACTGTTTAATATTCTTTAATATTGAGAACGATTTTTTTAGATTGAGAAGGTGTTTTTTTTTTACTATATCTTTATCATAATCTTTATAGTTATTGTCTTTGGTGTGAAGGGGGCTTTAGTCATTTGTAGTTATTTTAAGCTTTAAAAATATTTCACAATCTTTCTGTTTTAGTGTATGTTTTATCACATAAATGCAGCCTTGATGTGCACAAGAGATTTCTCTCAAAATGTAAAAAAAAATATATATATAATGACCTCAAACTATTGAGCAGTAGTGAATATATATGTATATATTATGTGTTTTAAATGAAGAAAAATATTTTGACACCTCTTGGACACATCAAACATGAAGTGAATAGATGCTACTAGGTTTGATATTTTGCATTTAATTTAAAAAAGCATTTTAGACTATTTTAAGTGTAAATTAAATACAATTATTTTTGGGAACGCTATGTACATCCTTCATAGTATAAGTTATGGCTGATCTAAGATCACATGATATTTGATGCATAACACTTATCAAAGTCTGTTCTCTGAGATAGACACACACATAAAGATACAACAGGGTGCCTGAGACAATTAGCTGGTGTTATTTGATCCAGCCAAATACTGATTAATCAGGGAGAGGAATGCACACACATCTGTGTGTGTGTGTGCTGTCCACGCCTCTCGTGAGTGGGCTGAGGTGCTGGGGGGTTTGGGTTCAGAGGGAATAGCCTGTCAGCTGTGAGAAATATGTCATGGTTGTTGCGTCCCATGCAGCACATCTGGTGCTCATTGGCAGGATGCTGGAGAGAGCATCAGCCCCGACAACCAGGTGGATCTGCCAATTCTCAACCCGCTTCTGTCACTGCGAAGGTCTCTCACTATTCTTGTTTTCTTTTGCTCTGCGTCCTTCTAGAGCGATGACTCTCAGTCGTAGTCATTTTATTTAGTCCTGTTGAAAGGGCTTCAGGGATTGTGACAGACATGTTCTATAAGACTTCCTAACATCCGGTCGAGGAGAGCAGCATCTGCTTGTAACTTCTGACTGCCAACTCACATACTGTACAGTCCTGCAGGATACACTTCCCTTTTAGAAATTATACATTTAAAGTCTGTGTGTACTTAACAGGGTCGGGCAAAACTACTGTACTGCATGCAAAAAAAATATTTAAGGCTTAATTTATCATTCATGTTGGAATTTGGATTTACTTGGCCATTCCATACAGGATGTTGAATGGAAATGACAAGAAGAAAAATGTACTAAACTGTCATTCAAATGCTGTCTCACAAGAGAGGAATTTTTGTTAAGTCTAACAGAACAAATCATTGGGACAAACCATTAAAAATTACATTTAATAATATTGACTAATTATTCTGATTGATATTCACTGTTCTCTTTTAGCTTATTAGAAATTTCCAGTGTTATTATTAATCAAAACTAAAACTATTAAACCTTTTGCTTATTTGAAATAAAACTGAAATAAAATATAAATATTAGAGGAATAACTTGCATTTAAAAAATAGAACAATTTTAATTAGAAATATTGCTTGGGCAACTAACTAAAATAATATAAGTTTAACATAAAGCACAAAAATTACTCAAACTAAAATAAATATAAATAAAAGCTAAATAGAAGTATTTAAAAAAAATACAATTTTCAATAAATAAAACATTTGCTTAAAACAAACAAAAAATTACAATGAAAATATATAAGCTAATTAAAACTATTATACATATTCTATTATAATATAAATCTAATGTCTGTCTGTCTGTGTGTATGAAATACAAATTTGTAAAAGTGGCATTCAAATAAATAATGATACATAAGGATGATTTTTATGAAAAATTTAATATATTATAAAAAATTAACCTAATTACATTACATAAGTTATTATTATACTTCCCATAAGTTCAAATTTGAATTGCAGTTCCTTTGATGTTAGTTTACGAGTTTGTACATTTTGTGGTTTAGTCGAAGTCTCTTCTTGGCTGTTCTGCCTGTGGACTCAATGACTTTCCAGAGCAAAACAGGATATCAGTTTCACCTGACTTATCAGACCTTATTATTTCAGCACACTTTGTCCGCACACTTGATTTATTGCTAATTTTTTGCATATCGGCCCATAACGTGGCCGATTGGCAGCGTAAACCCACTCATTGGCCGGAGGAAATGCAAGCCTGAAAACGTTGACTTAATAACATCAGATAAACATTAGATAAACACAGAGCTGGAAGCAGCCAAACCAAACAGAGGGAGCAGAAAGCGTCCTGTCAGTCTCGGGTTTCTGATAGTAAGTGTTATTTAAAAAGCAGCTGATGTGGGTTATGTTGTCTCACTCAAAGCCATCTGTTTTCTTACCTCACACAGGCTGCTCTTAGTGCCTTGAAACAGCTGTCAGAACAAGGACTGGACCCGGCGGATGGACCAATCAAGGTAGAGAATGGATCATGTGACATGTATGTACAAACGGAGTCGTAAGTATACCACAACACCTCCATTTTAGAAAAGATCACACATGTATATAACTCCCGACCAGAAGAAATCCGTTAGGTTTCGATGACATTATATTTAAATGGCAAAAGCGCTCAGAGGCAATCTGGGTTGCCATTGTCTTTTATATAAACTGTTAGGAGATTCTCAAGATGATTTAATGAAATGGACATGATTTATACTATTTTTCCATTTAAATATTTACAGATCATCATGTTAGCGGCCTTGAAATGCTTCCCATGTGTTGTTCCAAGCAGAGTTACCTTAATTTAAGCCAATATATTGGCCCGATTCTTGCATAAACCAGAATTAATTTAATGTTTTGAATACTGTCCTAAAATGTATGATGTAATATCAGTTCATTACACAAATACATAACAGTTTATTTAAAAACAACTGCCACAGTACGAGTATACAGCGCTGGTTTAATGATCGATTGATTGAGATCATTGTTACAGGTTATGTAATCGGGTGGGGAACAAAAAATACAATGTATCCGCTTAGCTCGTGAATATTCATTTTGCGATTTGACAGTCATAATTGGACTACCTTAAGCGTCTGTTCACATCACCAGTTTTACTGTCGTCATTTTATGTAACCGGCTACAGTGTTTTTTTTTCTGCACTGCAGCTCAACAAAACAAAACTCTTAAAAGGTGGAGGACTTATAAAGACACACTAATGATGGTTGCTTTTTACCTGCATATGCAAAATAATAAAAGCTTTTAAAGGGATAGTTCACCCAAAAATGAAAATTCTGTCATTAATTACTCCCCCTCATGTTATTCCAAGCCTGCAAATAAGACCTTCGTTCATCTTCTGAACACAAATTAAGAAATTCTTTGATGAAATCTGAGTGCTTTCTGACCCTCCATAGACAGCAATGTAACTCAAATGTTTCCAGACCCAGAAATGTTGCAAAAACGTTGTTAAAATAGTCCATGTGACATCAGTGGTTGAACCGTAATTTTACGAAGCTATGAGAATATTTTTGTGCGCGAAGAAAACAAAATTAACAACTATATTCAACAACTCTTCTCCCCCGAGTTACCGTCTTCCGCCATTATCGAGAGTACCACGATGCACAAAAGGTATTCTCGTAGCTTTATAAAATTACAGTTGAAGCACTGATGTCACATGGACTATTTTAACGATGTCCTTACTACCTTTCTGGACCTTTGAAGTGGTAGTTGTGTTGCTGTCTATGCAGGGTCAGAAAGCTCTCGGATTTCATCAAAAATATATCTTAATTTGTGTTTGGAACGACATGAGGGTGAGTAATTAATGACAGAATTTTCATTTTTGGGTAAACTAACCATTTAAAAGTAATTTATAGTATAGTATTTTAGTCCCAGGAGAACAGACCAAAAAAAATCAGCATTAGTGAAAGAAAAAGTGTATATGAAACAGTGTTACTCACCAGTTGGCCAGTAATTTCTTTTTTTTATTAATTCTAACAATGCCTGATAAAACAATATAGTTTAGCGCAATTATCAAATTGCAAATACTTCTAGCTAATTATATAAAGGTGTAATCTGATGGACAGTGTTGTGATCTTTTCTCAAGAGCTGCTCATGATAACAGTGTTTTCAGTGTCTCGAAGTGGTTCACTGTAAATGTCGCTCCACACGAACTCCATCTCTGCAAGCATTGTGAGTTTGAGTCACTTCTAACATGCGTTTGAAACTGGGACGCACATCAAACATCTTCCCAAGTTTGTAATGAGAATGCTTTATAAATCTGTTGTCAGTAAAAGAGAAGCGATTCAAAAGAGAAGTTTCTCTGCGGTTTTCCACAGAAATAAAAGCTTAACGTTTGAAAGCAAAGAAAGATTTATGGTTGCTTTTTGTTTGAGAACAACCATAAATATTAGTATTGTAATTGTACTGTTGTTAAATAATAATACAGTTAAAATATTATTATGAAGTAGTATTAAAGTGATATTTATTTTTTATAATTTGATTAAATAATGATAATAATAATACATAGATTTTAATAGTAATAATATTTATTAAAATTAGACACGTTTTGCTTATCTCTTCTGCCTGTTTTTTTATGAAATAATGCACATACAGTTCCATGTCTGGTAAAAATATTTTCTCAAGCCAGGTATGGCAAACTGTCATTTTTAGACCCTGGGTGTATCAATATTTTGGGCCCATCAGATGCTCTCTAGAATGAAAACGTTCCTCCGCCTAATCTGATTACCAAAAAAAGTAGCAAGTCACTGTTATCTACAGCCTGTCGGAAAATATAAGCCATTCAAGATTTCTCCAAACTTCCTGTTTCCGTTGAAAACATGTCATCACAGAAAAGAGAACTACTTGTCAGAAAAATAACTACTCATTCTATGCTTTCACTGCTTTGTATTTCTACTACTTGTGTTATTGCCTCCTTAAGATGAATCACTTATGTTCATTTTTGGATAAAAACATCCGCTAAATTAATAAATGTAATCATCAAGCCATTTGATGTGGTCTTTAGTTAGTACACACTGCTCACACACACACACACACACACACACACACACACACACACACACACACACACACACACACACACACACACACACACACACACACACACACACACACAGTATAGTAAATATCAGTGACAGGTGGAGCGCCTTTCTGATTTTGTGCTGCAGCGACAGACAAGATTTGTCCTTTAAATGTCAATGTCTGAAACCTGTCAGTTCACTCCACTTAATGGCTAAAAGGATTACACACACACACACACACACACACACACTGGCTGAGCTTATCACTTTCACAGAAACACACGCACACAATATGGATTTTCCTGCAGTGGAAACCCTCTCGCCACGCCACTCCCTGTCTTTGCATGATCTTTATCCTCCTGTAATCAGAGGGGTTGCTGTGGGAAAAATGAATCTCTGTCATATCCGTGATGAACAGAGCGCTGGAGAATGAAATATGAGAATGGAAATGATAGACACACCAGAACGGAAATCTCACCAACGCGTTCAAGAATATTTTCATAGTAGGTGTGCCGTAGAAAAAGGTTAAAGAAATGTTTATTTACAGTGGCTTCGGCTTCTCCGAGCAGTCATGAGTTAGAACAGAACAAAGAGGAAACACTGCCCTGTTCGAAAGCCCATATAGGTCACAATGAACGGGGCTGATTGGAAGCAAATACTTCAGTAAAAATCATTAAGATCCATTGATCTGTACATCACTGCATTACTTTATATAATTTATATATACATCACTGTTTAAAAGTTTATTTGATTAAAAACAGTACTATTGTGAAATATTATTAAAAGTTATTTACTGTCACTTTTGATACATTTAATGAATGCTTCCTAAAAAAAAAACCACCAAACTTTTGAACAGTAGAGGTATTAACATAATAATTTCTAGGTATTGATAGAACCACACAACCTAATCAATGTATGTAACCTTAACCTTATGTATGTATGTATACATATGTATGTGTATATATGTATGTTATTTTATCATTCTTATTTTTTATTATTTGTATTTTATTATTGATTTTATGTATAATTCTTATTATAATTAATTTTATATTTTACATTTATATTATTTTGTATTATTTACTTTTTATTTTTGTATCATATTATTATATGTATTATTTATATACAATGTTTATATGTAATTTTATATATATATAAATATTTATATAAATATACTTTGAGATGCACCTGTGTATGTGTGTTTGTGTGTGTGTGTATATATATATATATATATATATATAGTTTGTATAATATTATTATTTATTCCATGGTCAGTCTGAATACTCTATTCTGATTGGCTGGCAGGTGTTGATTAAATTTGTTTAACTGCACAGATAGTTCCAGGTCAGTTTAATCACCGTTCCATATTAATGCGCTACTTTAATTGATGCACACTAACCAACACGCATCACTCGCTCGCACACACACACACACACACACACACACACGGAGAGAGAGAGAGAGAGAGAGAGGTCGAAGATCGCAGATTGTGCTGCACACACACACAAACTTGTTGTCAGCACTTCCCTGCGATTTTTATTACTAAAATAAAAGATAGATACTAGATCGCTACATTATATTTCCCAGCAAGGAGGTGATCAAATCGCTGTTTTTGAAGTAATTGTTTGTAGAGAGAGACGCGCAGAGTCAGCAGCAAGCAGGTACACAAAACTGTCATCTCTCTCTCTCTCTCTCTCTCTCTCTCTCTCTCTCTCTCTCTCTCTCTCTCTCTCTCTCAATCGATAATTAATTCAAATAAATGCTATAATTCATTCAAATAAATGTGGTCTTACCGCACTATTTCATCTCTGTGTCTGATTTGAAGCTGGCAGAATGCTAGCGCTAACGAGCCATAAATGATTAAAATAACCGTAATTTTTACCCTTCCGGTCAAATATTGCACTGCAAAGAGCAATAGTAGTTTTAACTTGTCTATAACTTGGCAAATGACCATGGAAGAAGCGGTATAATCAACGGCTAGCCGTGATAGCACAGCTGTTCTTTGCCTCCACGTCGTGCATTAAAATCCTTGAATGCACGGCTAGCCGTTGATTATCCCTTACATATATGTTATTATATAACTTTTTTTAATGCAGTGGTGGATCATAATTAATCTTAATTCATACCTGTTTGTCTTGTAGACAAGCGAAACGTCTGGCCGAGCTGACGGACAGCAAACCGACTAACTCAGGCACCACTGCTCAGGACTGCAAGGATTCAAAGGCCGTCGTCTAGGAGCTGAACCCACCCTTCCGCCCCGTCCCCCGAAAGCCCCCACGACCGCCGCTGCATCCTTCTACACGTGTCAACATGCAATATGGTGGATGTGTCCCATGATATGAAATGACAAAAAATGCATTCTTTGAGTCTATGTGAAGACAACACTATCTTAACACAACATTTATTTACTCTAGAGTTAAGTAAAAAGAGCAAGCAAGTGAACAAAAAAAAAAAAATTATAAAAATGTAATGCATGGTAATGTTTAAAAACTAAGGGAAATTTCCCCATTTGCTAGATGTTTGAATATTATTTTCACCTTGCCTCCAAGTGATATGGATTTAAACAGGCTTATGTCGTGCCATTAGTATACAAAAAAAAACATTATTGGGGAAAACAAAGTTGTGTATCTTATTTGGGGGGTTATTATTATTTTCCTTTTCTCTTTAATCTATTAATAATAATGCTTGAGTATTTAAAGATTAACCAATGCCAGTGCTGTGAAGTCGTAGTTGTTGTCTTCATATATAGTCACCCAGCTTACCGTGTATGCTGACATAAAGCATTCATCTATCTATATGGATGTATATGACTTGTAGAATATCATACGCAGAAGAAAAGAAAAACATACTACGAGTGCGAACCAATGGATAAAACTGATGCTAGAGGTCAACAGCACCGGATCATCTGCGATGCAGCTGATCCAAAGTATCCAGTTGAACAAACAGCCCTCTTGCCTTCTATAACGTTCCTTGAAATTAGAATTTCTTCTTGACAGAAATACAAGAGGCCCTGAATAGAGATCTACAGGTACGCCTCTTTAGTCCGGTTTGATGATTGTTTTCTTCTCCCTTCAGTTTTGTCCAGCACATCTACACCTATGTTGTGTGTTGTATTGACTCGATACATCAACTGAGTGCTTTTAAGGACTGCATTCTGGAGAAAAGAGAGGCTGTGATCAATAGAGACATGCTGTCTTTTCAAAACGATCGAGTCGTAGAACAATTATCTGAAGCTGGTAACTCACTGGAAGAGCGTTTTTCTCTCCCTGAAGATATACAGTGTAATAACAGACATGTCAGTTACTTAAAATGCAGTAAAATCACATCAGTTCATGTTGAAACTATTGGTGTCTGTTGTCTTCTTTCCCATTTGTTTTTAATTTAGCAAAAACCTAATTTCAAAAATCCTAAATTTCTAAATATTTTCAGGTTTAAACCTGTATAAGTTTGTTTCTTGTGTTGAACACAAAAGAAGATATTTTGAAGATTGTTGGTAAACAAATAGTTGACGGTAGCCTTTGACTCACATAGTATTTTTCCCCACACTATGGAAATCAATGGCTACTGCCAACTGTTTAGTTACCAACTTTATTCAAATATAGTTTGTGCTTAAAGGGATAGTTCACCTAAATATGAAAATTCTGTCCTTAATCACTCTCATGTCGTTCCAAACCTGTAAGACATTCGTTCATCTTCGGAACACAAATTAAGATAATTGTGATGCTCTCTGACCCTCCTATAGAGGCGATCAAGGCTCAGAAACATAGCAAGGAGATTGTTAAAGGGCCACTATTATGCCATTTTTAAGGTTGCTAATATTGTTTTATAAGTGTCCTAAAACAGGTTTACATGCATCCAAGGTAAAAAAAACACTTTAGTTTTCTCAAAAAATAGCTTAAATTTTACCTCATTTCCAAATGATTCCTAAACGAATCGTGCGAAGCAGTTCGAAGAATCAGTCTCTCTAAACCTCCTTTCACTGCTGTGATTGGTCAGATGGCGCAGTCCTTTGTGATTGGTCTACCGCATACAGCGCGAATGACAGCCATGGGCGGACATTATGCAAATGTATTACTTTGTGAGGTACAGCCGTAACAGAATAAGATTCAAATTCCTGATGACTCGTTCAGGGATTGGGAGCCGACTCTTTTTTTGATAGACAATAACTTTATTTATCGTGCACTGTCGGCTTCACAACTTTGCAGAAAGTTTGTGTTCACATACTGCTACATGGCACACTGCATGAAAGGTAATATTCGAAAAGGCGTAATAGGGGCACTTTAAAAGAATCCACATGACATCAGTGGTTGAACCAAAATGTTACAAAGCTACGAGAATACTTTTTGTGCGCAAAGAAAACAAAAATAACGACTTTATTCAACGATTCGTCTCCTCCCTATAGCACCATTTTGAAGAATAACACATACGTAAACAACGTATATACACGGATACGTTGTTTACATTCAGATCAGAACAGCATTTGTTGTTAACGTATGCTATACTTTCCAAGATGGCGCTATAGGTGACTTGGAGGAGACGAATTGTTGAATAAAATCGTTATTTTTGTTTTCTTTGCACACAAAAAGTATTCTCATAGCTTCGTAAAATTATGGTTGAACCACTGATGTCACAGATTATTTTAACAATCACCTTGCTATGTTTCTGAGCCTTGATCGGGAAAGGATCCTTGCTGTCTGTGGAGGTTCAGAGAGCTCCCGGAATGCATCAAAAATATCTTAATTTGTGTTCCGAAGATGAACGAAGGTCTTTCATGTTTGGAACGACATGAGGGTAGTAAGTAATGACAGAATTTTCATTTTTGGGTGAACTATCCCTTTAACAGAAGAAACAATATCATACATGTTAGAAACATGAGTAAATGATGACAGAATTTAAATTTTTAAGTGAACTCTCCCTTTATGAGGACATTCTTTGTAGCTACACAACCATGTTTTCATATTTTCTTGCCAACACATGGGTGTGAATTAAAAACCACAGGCGATTTGCTCAAGCATATGGCGTAGTGCTGTGTCATACCTAAAGGGACTTAAGGCTCAGTAACACATGAACAATCATCCGTGAATCTTTCAGCCTTTACAACACCGCAGTCTAAAAATAGCTCCATACTATGAGTCCATTCAGTATCACCAAGGAAACAGTCATTCATCATCCATAGTTAGAGGAATGAATGGCCACTACCATACAAGACCAAGCCAATTGGAAACACAAGTCTGTTTCTAAACGTGTGTTTCACATTTAGCAAAATTTCATTGAAATCTGAAAGGGTAAATATTTTACCCACGTAATTTAGCAAATGTGGAGCACTGCTACTCAGAACCTTAGTAAATGTATTTGCAATGCTCTAAAAACTCCAAGAACACCATAGCAAACGAACAGCAACATGCTAAAAACACTATAACAGTGATGCATTAAAAACACTCAGTGGCCTACATCTTAGTAAAACAATATGTGCTAAAAACTTTGAACATCTTAGCTAATATATAGCAGAGTGCTTAAAATGTTCAGAACACCTTAACAAGTGTTGTTTTAGCAGTATCAGGTTGGTAGATAGTATACTCATCAAATGTACAGCTACATGTTAAAAACATTCTGATGACATTAGCAAATGTTTAGCAACCCCTTAACACCTTAGCAATATGCTAAATTCGCAGTGTGTTAAATAAGGATTTCAACGTGCTAAAAACTCATGACATCTTAACAAAAGAATATCAATGTGCTAAAAACACTTAGAACACCTCAGCAAATGTATAGCAAGGCGCTAAAAACACTCAAAACACCTTAGCAAGTATACAGCCACCCTTATCAAATGTGTAGCAACATGCTAAAAACATTAAGCATTAGCAAATGTTTAGCCTAAAAACCACACAGAAAACCTAAGCAAATGCAATATGCTAAACTTGCAACACCTTAGCAAAAGAATAGCAAAGGGCTAAAAACAAATACTAAAGCAATAGTTATGCGTTAAAATGATTAAGACTATCTTATCAATATGTGCTAAAAATCCTTATGAAAATTAACCATGGTCTTATTATAGTAATAGTGTTGTAACGGTTTTTGGCGTATTGATTACTATTTGTATGACCACAGTTACTACAAATACCATGGTAAGTATGGGTAATCTGTGGTTACCATGGTTTAATGTAATGAAGAAACCGATCAATCTCACTGTCTCGTTCATCAGTATGAGGGCCTTTGTAATTATTACTGTCAATTATAGCTAGCTGCAATTAGTGTGGAATTCAGATTGGGTAAGGAGGAGCTCAATATGAAGGCTGATGGATTGACTTGTTGGCTGTAAATGACCTCTTTCTCCCATTTTTTAAATATATTCTCATACCTATAAGCATTTAGCACGTTGCTATTAGTTTTATGTGCCAGTACCCCTGATATGCCTCGCAACAAGTTCTTTTTTTTCTTAAATGAATAACTGTGGATGAGATTAAATATGTCATCCTTCAAGTGTGGTAAGCTACTAAAATCTTCGCCAATGACAATTGCTCTGTCCCATTTGACTCATATAATGCGGTTAACTGTGGCCTTTTTTTGCTATAAGGCAACAAAGTTAATTGATTTTTCCACCAGAATTAAGTGTTATCGACCTTTTAAAGATAAATTAGTGCTTATGTAACTCTGCTGAGTGAAAGGGAAAATAAATCCTGTATGGGCAAAGGAAGCATTTGATCTTGTGTTTTCAAAGCTATGAATTTCTGGCACTGTGAAGCTTAATTATTTTCTTAGTGGGGAGTTGCTTCAGTTGACTGATCCTATCTTAACAATTACCATAGCTGCGGGAGTTTTGATGTGCCAATATTTCTCTGTCTCTGTATTACACTAATCTCTTAGTATGGACCATCAGTCAGGCCAATTATCCAGACTCAAACACCTCCACTGCTGGCTACTGACGTCAGTTGCTTTGAGATCAGTGCTTTTCAACACTTGAAAGCCATTGGCTGCTCAAAGAGCTGTATGTCTGCAGTGCCTGTTGCTATGGGTTTGTGAATGACTGACCTGTGGTAAGGCGACAAGATTTCTAAAATGGAAACATTTCCTAGTTCAGTGGTCTAGATGTAATTGAAATCTCAGTTGTGTTATCTATCAATTACAAAATGGGGACAAGACATTTATGCATGTTTTTTTGTTTTTAATTGTTGTGAGTATATACTATTATACTTAATAATTATTATGTTTGCCGGTCCCAAACTGGTTTTACTACAATTCATCAAAATAAGATTAGATCAAAGTGATAACTTCACAAAATCTCTTCTGCTTAGCAAGGCTGCATGGGTTGATCAAAAATGCAATAATATTGTGAAATATTTAAAATAACTGTTTTCTATTTGAATTTATTTTAATGAAATTCCTGTTATGGCAAAGCTGAATTTTTAGCAGCCATTTACTCCAGATCCTTCAGAAAATACATAATTTTAATTTTAAGATAAAATAAATATATATTTTATTCAGCAAAGACGTGTTAAACTGATCAAAAACAATGCAGTTAAATGCATAAATACATTCTGCTTAAATGGACCCTATGAAAAATACTAAAAAATTGTTAACTATGTGGTCTCGTTTATAAAACATGCATATGCACAGATTTAATCTTATAGAGTATGCATGGATAAGATAAAATCCACACCAATTCTTGTGGCTGGCCATTCTCAAGTAAAGGATTTAGATGTTGACTGGTGCTCTATTATATGTTAATGGCATTAATTAGGTGGCACACACAAAACGGAGATCTGAAACCATTCAGCTGCGCACAATTTTAAGATAAATAGTTTTTTATAAATTTCACTTCTGAAAGAGAGGTGTGCACGCAAATGTTTTTTATGTGTAGTTCATTCTCTGAATCACACGTATACATTGTGAAATGATCATACGATAAAATGTAGGACAGTTTCTACATAGCATTTCATAAATGAGGCTCCCTCGTGTTCAGAATTGCACACCCTCTTATTCACACAACATTTACTATGACATGGGTTTTCAAAAAAAAAACACTAGTCTACACCCACTCAACATGTAATAGGTCTGTCATATTTGGAAAATAACTCGCAGTCAATTCACTGTTTTTTGACATTGCTAACCTTTCAAAATTGCATTTCAGCTCAGTGCATCACTCTAGGCAGGTTCATCTCTTATGAAACACTCAAGCTGTAAGTATGAGGCATGGTCATTCACAAGCTTAGCAATTCCCGTGATGCATTTCTCCTATAAGTAAACTCACTTCTCAGTCATTTTCTTAACTAAAAATAACAAGAATTTTGACTTGAATGCAAAATGAGTCAAACAAATCTAGAGCATACTCCCCCAAAATCCCTCCCATATGCTGTGTGATGGATAATAATGCTTCTGTCTGAGTACAGTAGGTGTAGTTCCCCTCTGTGAGCTTTCACTTCCAGTATGCCATGTCACTTGCTCCTGTGGAAGTTATTAGGAATGCACTCAGGAATTGATTTACTAAAAAAGCTGGCAAATACTAAAACCTAAGCTTTCTGCACCAAGACCTGTGCTCAGGAATTTCTGGCATTTACTGTTGCTGAGATTCAAGCTTATGAAGAGACACTGAGGTTATGACTAATACACAAAAACCAACAAATAATCTAAATCATTTTATTAATTTAAGTTAGGTAGATACACTAAACATTGGAACCATGTCGTGTGCTCTTCTATAGAGCACTCTTTAGGAAAGTTACAAAGAGTATTTATGTCATACTGTTAACAAATGGCAAAAATGAAGAGGTAGAGATTTTAGGCTCATCACAGTCGGTGAAGGAACGCCTATTGGAATGTAGTTTAATGTGGTCATGTGTTCTGTCCTTTTTTTGCCTAAACATACATCTGTAAAAACATTTCAATGGTCTAGGTTTGAATACACAAAAAGGAAAAACATTAAAAGAACAAATGTGTGTGTGCAACAAAAATGCATCATTCATATTGTTATTGACTGAAACTGGTAATTGACAAATTTGAAATGTGAATGACTCATTTAAAAAAAAAAAATGCATGATATGTCTGTATACAAAAACAAACTATTATTTTTCAGTTACTTCCCAAATTCAAAGTAGGCCGATTAAAACTAAATATAATGTTCAGTGACAGGAAACCCAGGCCATCCCTTCCAACCGACGAACTCTCATACATTTCCATTTACAAAAACCATAAGTCTGTAGATTATAGAGTAAAAACACACTCCCTTCCCACAGCAGCTGGAGACAGACCAGCGTTTTACCCACTTGTACTTCTCATGATGTCAACAAAGAGAAATGTGGTGGGGAACAATGCAAAATATTTCTTGTAAAACATGGTTCATAACTGGACACTTGATCTCCTGCCGCTGCATTTAAATGGATCGGATTGGGGAACGGAGTGGCATGGTGCCACGCTGAACTGTGTAGATAATGTTGGCAGTGTAGAGGAAAGTAAATACAGTGCATGTCTACACACAAACAAAACTGACAAGAATTTACTGTTCATACAGTAACATACTGTATAGTTTCACAAAGACGCTAGATAATGCTGGTGACTACATTACGTAAATAGTTAATTACTGAATAGCTCATGTATGATTTCAAAACTATGGACAGTATATAGATTGATGGTTTCATTAAACAAACCTTAAAAAAAGACACAAAACATAAATCAACAAATAAATCCTTAGTGTATTACACAGCTTTCTTTGTTCCAGAGGAACAATATGGTAAACCTTTGCATCTGCCAAATGCAAGTGCACCAGTCTAAATGCAGTCTTTTCACTTCCTTCTGCCCTCTCAGTGGTCTTCTCCTCATGCGGGTTAGAAATGTACCCTTGTGGGTATGAAACGGCACCCTCTAGATCCCGTTCTTGGCCTCGTTGTTATTCATCGCTTCTTTCCTCTGAGCCAGGAAGGGGTACATGCACTTATCCGCACCTAGGAACCGGTACATGCACACGATTGCTTCGAAGGGCAAAATGCTGTAAAACCCAAAACAAACAGGAGAACATTACTTCCGATTGCACCGACCATCTGGAGGCATTTCAAAGTTCTGTGTTAGGACCATTCAAACTCACCTTTTCATAAAGTTGACCATGTATACAATGCGAGGCGTGCAGATCATGGGCTGGTCTGTCAGGATGGCCCTCATAGACTGTTTCACACAGAACTCTGGTCTCAATGGAGGGAGAAATGGCTCGATCTCTTTCCTGACCCGCCCAGGAAGGGAGAGAAGGAGAAAACATGATGATTAAGAGTCGTCTTTGTTTAATAAAGTCAGCCCAAAGTGCTTCGCCAGTCAGAGCAAGTCATTATTGAGTGGAAACAGATCCAGCATGCACCTTCTATTCAAGTGGAAGCCCCTATTGTGTGCATGAAAACCCAAGCTGACAGTGACATGAGAGGCCACAAGCAAAGCTACCCTGACTGTTGTTAAGCAATGTCTACTCGAACTAGATACGCATTGTGTCGTTCGCTCTTTTAGTGGTCATCTGAAACCTAATCGTGACATTTGGACGGCTCTTTTCTTACCTTATTCTGCATCCTCTGAACATGCCCGTGTCCACCAGGTAAGGACACACCAGCGTCATCTTGATACCGTCCTTCTCCGAAGCCTTGATTTCGTGGCTTAGGGACTCGTGGAAGCCAATGGCACCGAACTTGCTAGCACAGTAATCCTGAAACCGAGAGTAAACAGAGTTTAGTAAAGCTTCCTGAGGCGGTTTTCCTCTAATAGCACGGGAGTGCTGGGATCTACGGTTTCATTAGCATTCTTCTGTCGTGTATAGAGTATAGGTAGAGCCGAGCGGGAGGGTTTTGATGTGGTTCGCGGTGGATAGGATCTTCAGAATGGAGTGGGCAAACACAGATGCGTGTAGATAAACACTCTGGAATAAAGGGGCTCACAGCAGCTTGAGTCACTCCAATAATGCAAACCATAAAAAGTCACATTCAAGGAAACATAATAGGTCAGACAGTGTGACAGGGCTTTTGGGACCCTTTGAAGTGAGAGTAAAGAAGAGGGCTTGTAAAATAGAAGTGCATGTACAGCTAACAAAACAAAAAAAGGTAACGTTTCCCCAAAAGACTGCTGAGAAAATGACACCAGTTTGGACAGCAGTGACAGAAGAGGATTGTACATGTACTAGAGATCTCTCAAACACAGGCTGGTTTAATGGATTAAAGTAACTCTTTAGGTGTAGGAATCTGTTAAACCAGTCTGATTTTTCTTTAAAGGCCAATACATTAATTGACTATTAGTTCAAAAACAGATATATACATGTACGCACTATATGTATTGGGGTTTATAAAAGTGCTGTCAAACGATTAATGGCATCCAAAATAAAAGTTGATTCTTTATATATATATATGAGAGAGAGCGAGCAATACATACAGCATATATTTTGAAAATATTTATATTCCAATTATATCATATATAAATACATTTAATATATAAACGTAAAAATTCTCTACAATATATACACAAATATAAATAGTACACACATATTATGTTTACAAAAACTTATTTTGGATGCCATTAATCGCGATTAATTGAATCATGGGGAATTTGTCTCTGCAGCAGGTAGGCCCAGTGAAACCATTGAGCATCTTTTGGCTTTAATGTGCTGCTTAGTTGCGTGCTGTGCGCCGCACCGAATTTCCATGCCATGGCGAGTCAACGTGCCGAGACTCTCCAAACACACTCTCTTTTTCAGTCTGCCAATAGATTTATGTGATGGATGCAATGTACTAACCTCCACACCAGCTGTGCTGAAAAGGCCCAGTGAACTGGCAACTGTCACAATGTGGCCATGGTTCATCTCTAGCATCTTGGGAAGAAATGCCTTGGTGGTCTGGAAGAGGAAGAGAGAGAGAGAGGGAAGAAGGGGGGGGGGGGGGACAAAGACAGTTATTTTGCTGATGCTGTTCGTCTCTGCCAAAGCCCTTTGATCCGTTTTTTCCCCTCCTCCCCAACTAATAATTCACTGAGACTAAACACTCATCTCCCTCATCCTGCTGGGGGAGTTTAGAAACACAATTCCATTACAGTCTTAAAGGCCATTTACAGGGAGCTTGCTTTCCACTTGCACTTAGGAGATTAATTTATGTGCAGCTCAATTTGTTTTGGCAGATTGAAAAGTTTTCATTTCGGACATGGAGGTTTCACTTGGATGAAAAGCAAACTACTTGAATGGATGATGTATCGCTCCAGACCTTCAGGTGGTTATGTATTGGTCTGAAATGGCTTATTAAAATGGTGAAAAGACCACTTGCAAGTTCACAACAAGTGGTTTGTCTGTGGTTTCCTCTTTTCCCACAACGAGCTGGTCCCAAGAGTGGCATCTCAGTATCAAGCGCACAAAGCCCGAGCGGCGTACTCACTCACCACTGTCACCACAACAACACCGCTGTAGGTCAACAAAGACGGGAAACAAACACCACCTTTTTAGCCTGGATCAAGTATTAGCATTGGAACGAATAAAGCAATAGTTAATCTGAAAAATCATAATTTATGAGTCAAGGAGTTGAACTTTTAAACCAGATCGGAATTAATCGTTTAGGTAAACCATACTGAAAATTGCCAACTGAAAAACAACAATTAATTGAAGATTGAAATGACATGAATTAAAGGGGAAAAAAAGTATTATTTTGGGGTGAACTACACCTTTAAGCCAAGGTTAAAATGTAGAAAATGAACAAAACAACTTGGCTTGTAGTTAGCTGGTACTAACTAAACACTGCTGGGCTAGATTTGTTAAAAAAAAAATTCAGCTGCTCTGACATCCGGTCTGGCTGTTATTGACGGTTTCGTTCATGCATTGAATCAGTGTCATAGTCCACTTTCGCCTGATCCTGGCTGGACAAAAGACAGAGTGAATAAAAAAAATAACACACACACGTCTCATCTTCCATTCTCTTCAGACCCAGGGGAAGTGAGGGGGTGGACAATAATGATGAAAAACATGACCGGCGTCATCCATTTACGGCTTTCTTAGAGAAGACTTGCTGTACAAGCCCCACAGAACCGCCTGTGGCTTTATAGTCAATCCTCAAGGGAACACGAAACATGCTATGAAAAAGAAAAAAACTTCTGAGAGCCAAAAACAACAGAGCCCCTTCCAGAGGCCTTCAATGATATCACCATTTATAAACAAGCCCAGCAGAAATGGACCTCGGCCACGCTTGATAATGGTACCATCTTGCACGGTTTTCTTTGCGGTTCGCACCTCTGCCAGCAGTCTTAACACGTCAGCTTGACATGTTGAAATATGGCACTGGAATCTCTCAAATTCACTTCCACTGACTTCACTTTCCATGAGGCAGGCCAGTCGTGCAATTGAGCGTTGCGGTCCACATGCTACGTATTTACTTCCTGACGTTAACAGAAAACTGTGTATTTTTCCAGTGCATTAAGTGTAAAATTGCTCTCAATATTCATCTCATTGTGTTGGGGTGTGGGTTCCTTCACTGTACTCGTGTCTTGCATGCCAAACTGATGGCAAGTATGCGTGCAAATGAAGCATTAGGATAGATTGGGCCTGTGGTGCACATATGCTAACATCTTCCAAACACTACAATCTACAGTATTAAAATTTGATTTGGAAAGTTTGGACTATGTGCTGCATCCAATGAGACAGGCTAGCATGATAAAAGACAGAAAGTCACGATTCACGCAATCGAAAGACTGCTCTTACATCAAATGGTGAAATACTTACTCCTGTTGCAGAACTTGAAGCCATTCAAATAGCTCAATATAATCAAAACCCATCAATGAAAATGTAATGTACAGAAATAGAGACATTTGTAAACATGGGAAGGCATTACATTGAGTCACTGGACATGGACACTATTTAAGTCATACCATACATTCAATCTACATTTACCTTGAATTAGCAAACACTCGCTGGTAATGTTGGGTTTGATTTTAGTGAAGTTACTGGTAATTAACCCAATGTTACCAAATTACCCAGCTAAACTCACCCAGCTACATTACCAGACTACATGACTAATGCAGAGTTTGACTGGTCAAGCAGCTATGTTGGGTTTGGTTTGGCCAGGTAATCAACCCAAAGTTAGTAATTAAGCCCAACATTTCCAGTCTATCTTCATAACAGAAATTGAGTTTTTGCTAAGCAAGTAAAGTTGTGTTTGATTTTGGTCAAGTAACTGGTCTGATAATCAATCCAATGTCACCAATTAAACCAACAAAACTCATCCAGCTTCAGTACTTGACCAAAATCAAACCCAACATTTTAACTAATGTTGAGTTTGGCTGGTCAACTTGATAAGCACGTAATATAGTGTTTGATTTTGGTCAAGTAGCCTGGCTCGACCAAATCCAACCCAACATTACTAACACAGGCCCTTGACCATTAATCGATCAACCCGTAACCTCTGAACTTGCACAAATGAGCAGAAATGGCTAGGAGTCTTTGTAAATACCCAATCTGCTATGGAACGAAGGGGCCACCACTAATGTGGGCATGGCCTTGCTGACCTCTCAGACACAAAATGTGTGAAACCGAACAGAAGTTCATGTCTTAATTCATAGCTTCCGTAATTGCTTCTCAGCGCCTGAGTTTACGCTAAATTAACTTCCAACAGCAGAGAGCTTCCTTGGCCCTTGCAGTGGTTCTATGCCTGTTGTGCTCTCTAATTGATACAAGCTCATGTGCATCGCTCCTCACAAAGCTCTTCACAGCTGCGGTGTCAGCTTGGATTAGTGCTAATGTTTGACCAATAGGAATATGCACAAATATTGTCACACAGAAAAGCCCAGATGGCCGTTAATTAAAAGTAAGTGGACCGACCCAAGAAATGTAGCAAAGCATTGGCCAGATTGATGTACAGCCCTCAGACTGAATGCCCAGAGAAAATGAAGTGGGGGCTAATAGATATGCGGTTACTATATTGCCAATGTCTCATTAAAATGGGGGACGGGATCTATGGAATCAAAATGAACTCTGAAGTGGTTTAACCTTTTCAGATAATCAAAATTAAGCCAACAGTGAATCTTGTTGGCCAGGAGCTCTGCAAATATAAGCCGCCCAAATTCAAATAACGGGTACAGGTGCATTGGCCTTGAGCAAGACCATCTAAAACTACTCAAGTAAGACCCTTCTGTCTGGCTGCTCCCTTTCTCCTGGTCTAGCAGGAATGCGGGCTGGAGAACTTGGCTCCTGTCGTTTGGCATCTTGTCAAGCTGATCCCTAGACAAGAAAGCAATTGTCACATAAGTGGGTCAGGCAGCAGCTCCCCATTACCAGCAAGCTTGTGTACAAGACTCTCTTTGCCTTGATGCTTTTCTCTAGGGACAGCCCCGAGTCTTTTACTTCAGCCACGCTCACTTAGCAACTAGGAGGCTTTCACAGACACCACTGCGCCCAGGTGTGGAATGCACTGCTCACATATCGCCTATTATGGGGTCACCATCAGAGAGGAAGGAGGAAGCTTACGCCGTTTAGCTCTCCAGAACCTGAGTAGGTACTAAATCTGGTCATTTGCATCACTTAAACTTTTACTTCGCCAAGTGCCAGTCAGTCTGCCACAGTGCTACTCCGACGGACTATTCGATCTGAAAGGTCTTAGTGCAGAACTCGCTGGTCCTGGGACTCAAATGCAGCTGTAAGTATGGAAAGAGTGGAGGACCTTAGCCTGGAAGAGCACTGCTCTGAGATAATGGCCTCACTTCCTGTTGGCTCCTCTAGTTTTGTTGCATTCTCACTATGCTATCCAACAAAATAAAGATGATGTCCATCTGGAGTTTACCCTTCCTGCCTTAAGTTTCGAAACACAGCGGACCGTTGAAATCAAGGCGCTGAACTGGCTGCCAGGTCATGTTTGAGACTCTTTAGGAGTGCGATATGGACCTTTTGTGAAGACAAGCTTAAGAAACTTCACTATGGCCAGAGGAAAGTAAAATGTGAAGAAATTAAGGATTTGGAAGCCAGTATCTTTAACTTGGAAAAATACCAAACAGTTAAATGGAACAAACAAATATCTTAAATGCATTAAAGCAAAAGCACAAAAAACATGCAAGAGCTTTTGCAATTTATACTCCAACTAGCATGGGAAATAAATGAACCTGAATGCCATATTAGCACATTATGGAGAGATTAAAGACCATGAAATGGCTTAAGTTTTTATTTTCACATATGCGATTAAAATAGTTTGGCCAGGACATATTATGCATGTTGTACACAATTTATTAAAATATCAAATACACATTTAAAAAAGGCCACAAAACTTCGATTTTTTTTTATTTGACTTTTGAAAATTGCAATAATAATAAATAATAAATTTTTAAAGTGTGCCCAAGCACGCTTGAAAAGACACAAAAAAAAGTCAAAAAAAGAAAAAAAATCAATAAATGACTACCATCATCTGAGAGGGACTAGAGTCCCGAGTCCTATAATAGCCCACTTATTGGGTCTGGGTGAGGGAAACCCCCACCTATGAAAATGTTTGTCCCAGGCCCTTTAATTTAAGTGACAGTGCTAAACGCAGTTAATGCATATTTAAATGATCATTTCTGTACAAAACACGCCAATACAATTAATTGTAAATGGGAAGACAAAAGAAGGAAAAAAATTATTGCAGTGTTAAGAACCACATGCAAGCAGCAACCAATTAAGAGAACATGTTTGTGTAAGAAAGAAATAGGAAAAGCAGTGTTGGTGCATTTCTATTCAGCTGGCTTGTGGCTTTAATGACCACATCCTCCACTCGGTATTCCTTGCCTGTCCTTAATGATTAAGCTCTGCTTTCATCTTAAACCCCCACAAGGAACCATGCGCTGCATAAAGCTTAAGCAAACACAACCAAAACCTTAATGAGAATCCCAACTCTAACAAGTGCATCTGCTACAGCAACCACTGTGGCTTACACTGAACAACTTCCAAGTAAAAAAAAAAGAAAAAAATAGATAGCAAAGAACATGGTGTACACTTAAGCTTTGTTTGTGGCCAAGCATTTTCATGCTTCATTAGAAGGACTTCCAAGTTCCAACATTCATTCATATATCTGCCAATGTAAAAAAACAAATGTAATGTGATATCATAACACCCAAAGAACACCAAAAAAGTAAAAAGCCATCAATATGTTTATTTTCCAGGCAGTCTGGGATGATGTCAACATCACCTCTCCAAAAAACATTAACCATTCTGTCTTAAATCATTAAACTATGAAAATCCCCAACAAACACATGCAGGGAAAAAAAACATCCACAATCCACCTCAATGTGACATGTTTGCGGCATGATTTAAAACAAACTGTCCCATTACAGCTCATCACATAAGGTGGCCTCAGTAAGACAATGCAAACTACAGGCAGGCCAGTTACGCATTTACTGGCAAGAGGTTAATTAGTGAGGCCAAGTGAGAATGGACTTGTCCAAATGGTACTTCCCCAGGCAGGATGTGCTCTTCAATGGGCTTAAAATTAGCAAACCAAGGCAGAGCAGATTGTTCCTGGTGATCTTACTAATACTACCTAACCCCCTGCTGGAGTTCTCTTGCTCAGAGCTTGTTTATATCCGCAGAACGAGGAGCTTTGGAGAGGACTATGTTGAAACGGCAGGGGGCATGTTAATAAAACCTCTCCAAGTGGAAGTATGGTTTTAAAATCAGTTCTGATGTTATAACTCACAGGGACTGACTTGATGAAGTCAGGGAGGGTAATCTGATCTAAGATCAGCTCCTGTAGTGATATTCTAACTGAACACACGCCAGATCCTCATAATCTCACAGCCTGTGGATGTCTACTTCGGCAGAACATCCAGACTGAGCCGTAAATATTAATTCTGGCTGCCACAAACAAAGGAATGAAAACAAATAGATAACATGGACTAAGAAAGAAATGGCAAGACAAGACGAGACTGGAGTGATTAGGATATAGTGCAACACCTATTGGTGTGTTTTAAGGGGGGGGGGGTGGCCCATCTCAGATGACAGACACATTTGTTTGCGCTCAACGACACCAGACGGATTTAACGACTGAGCTTCTAAGTGCTTGATGTAATTTATTTTGGAAGAATAAACAAAGTGTATAAGTCAAATTTCAAACTGGCTTATTTAAAATTTACATTTATGCATTTAGCAGATGCTTTTATCCAAAGCGACTAACAGTGCATTCAGGTTATACATTTTTTGTCAGTATGTGTTCCCTGGCAATTGAACCCACCACCTTTTGCGCTGCTAACGCAACGCTCTACCACTGAGCCACAGGAACACATTATTATGAACATGCATGGAGCAAAAGAGGTTTGTGTTCCAACTTGGCTCAAGTGCAAATACCAGAGAAGAGAAAAGAGTATGTGCTGAACAGATGGGCGCATGGACAGTGACATCATGTGATATAGCACAATCACTAAAAGAGGGCATTTCACAGTGTTCTCCCACTTAAAGGGCTCTATACTTCCTTTATTATGCATATTGACTGGTTACACAGTTACATCAGATATTGCTGTATACAGTTGAGTATTTACGGAGTTAAATGAGACTCACCCAGAAGTGTGCATGGCAGTTCACTACCATGGTCCTCTCGATCAGCTCATCAGGGCACTCCAGCAGGTGGTGGCCGGACACCACACCAGCGTTGTTAATCAACAATTCCACTTCGCCGACCTCCCTGCGCACTTTCTCTGCTGTGGAGTACACGCTCTCCCTCTTGCCCACATCAACCACGTATGTATACACCTGCGGCTGGAACGGAGGGACCTCTTCCACACCACCTACAGTTCCTTTGGAAAAACACATTAGATCATTATCTGAGATGTAGAGAACCACGAAATTCAAGCTTCATTTGATTCGGTTTCATGGATTCTGGTGGGTCTTTAATGAATATCACCATAAAATACCTGGTGGTTTACATAAAACAAAACAATGGTGTTCACAGGTAAACAAACTTGATTATAACATTGTTTGCATAATTACACAACTTTTACTTCATTCTCAAATGAGAAACATGTAGCATTTTAAAATAGCAATAAAAATGTAAAAATAAATCTGACAACCTAGTGCAGCAACTTAATGGCAATAATAGATTTTAGGTTTACACTTTTATATATAATAAATATAAATTCATTTAATAAAAATCTGTGTAGAAATTCTCACATGTCTTGTTTGATGTTTTGGTCATGTGTTATTATTGCCAATAAGGGAAAAAAATACAAATCTATTTTGCATAGCCTACTGGTTATTGGACATTTAAACAAAACGAAATTGTATGAGTAATCTCTTCTTTATACATCAAACATTCAAGGACTATACACAAAAGATTATTTAATAAAGACAAAGCTACCTATTCTAAACACAAACCAATTCATTTTAAATATGATAAACATTTAAGTTCAGGCAGATAGAAATATGAAATCATCCCATTTACCCTCTTTTGTCACCGAGTTGTCTTGCTCTCTGTAGATCTGTCGCACCATCTCCGCAGTTTCCTCATTGCTGTGGCTGTTGATGTCCCACAGCACCAGTGTAGCCCGGCGCCGGGCGAACTCCTTGGCGAAGAGCCGCCCGAGTCCGCCGCCCGCGCCGGTGATCACGCACACCTGTCCCGCCACGCTCTTCTCCTTCGGCCGTATGATCCACTTGAGTCCGGCCATCACGATGGCCCAGAGAACTTTGAGCATGACCAAGAAAAACTCCACGACAATGCTCATCATCATGTTTAATGCCGCGCTGTGACTTTGTTTTAAATAAAGATGAACGTCTCACAATGTCCAGTTACACCTAAATGTCTAAATCAACCTGAGTTTTGCCTTTGGGCTGCTACCATTAGCATATAATTTATTCTTTAACTATGCGCCTATTTAAGATTATTATGGGGTGAACATCCAATTAACCCCAACTGTCATGCAACTACTAATATACATATATAAAAGCCTATACACAAATCAACAATATATCGCATCAAACTTCCAGAATACGAGCATCACAAATAAAAGCACTAATTTAACGCTACGAGTCTCCCGGCCAGCGACCTTATCGTATTCCGGAACGGATGCGCGCAATAGCTGCCAGTGCGCCGCTGCTCTGCGAGTGAGATAGAGACAGACTCCTGATCATGCTGCTCGCTCTCTATTTAAACCAGCCCCTCTCCACAGGACCCCACGGAGGGATTGGTCCAGATGCCTGATTGAAATTTACATCTACTTACGTCAGCTGTGGGCGTTTGG
Source organism: Ptychobarbus kaznakovi (assembly GCA_027422405.1). NCBI lineage: Eukaryota > Metazoa > Chordata > Actinopteri > Cypriniformes > Cyprinidae > Ptychobarbus > Ptychobarbus kaznakovi. Next base: position 12,297,051 of record CM049814.1, on the reverse strand, counting down.
GAAAACAGAGCGGATGTGTCATAACACTGTCTGACTAATAAATAGTTGTGGTTGTATTTTTAATGCTTAGGCGGATGTTTCAATTAATATGTTATATCAGTGCATATAATTGGATGTTATATGATTTGTGCTTTGCTTGGAGAAAGTGGTTCAATGCGTTATTTTAGGAGCCCACAGAATGTTAGACATTTTTCAGTGGTAAACACTGAAAAGGAGAAATACAAAAAAAGGGAAAATGTAGGCTATTAATAGGCTATTTTACAGCAATACAGAACAGAGCATTGTGGAAATGTAGATGTTTACATAACAAAGCCAGACATTAGAAGAATATATTATGTAAAACAAATAGCAACACGTACAAGAAAAATGCATCTGAAAATGAAACATGTTAAACCTCTTAATCATTTTATTCTGAAAAATGCACTAAAAAGCCTTTTGCACATTACATCACATCACAAGATGGCAAAGGCAAAACGAGTCAGTCACTGGGATAGCTGAGTTCTATAAGACTGGATCTGAGCTTTCTAAAAAGTGAAAGTGACGTGACAAACGACCAAGTTTGGTGACCCATACTCAGAATTTGTGCTCTGCATTTAACCCATCCAAAGTGCACACACACAGCAGTGAACACATACACAGAGCAGGGGACAGCCATTTAAGCTGCGGCACCCAGGGAGGATTTTGGGGTTCGGTGCCTTGCTCAAGGCCTCCTCAGTCATGGTATTGAGGTGGAGAGAGCGCTGGACATTCACTCCCCCCACCTACAATTCCTGCCAGCCCGAGACTCAAACTCACAACCTTTCGATAACGAGTCCGACTCTCTAACCATGAGGCCATGACATCCTTCTCAGGAGATGCTCCATAGCTCATGGCTAGTAATGATCTGCACTGTCTTCATCGCGCTCTGCAGTTCTTTGTGTTCATATACAGAGCAGTTTATGAAGCAGTAGCTAGCCACAGTGAATAGTGGTGATATAGTGCAATGCTGCTAAACCTCTCAGGGCAGTCGGGCCTAATGGATAGAGCGTTGGACTTGTAACCCGAGGTTGTGGGTTCGAATCTCGGCTCCGGCAGGAATTGTCCACGACTGAAGTGAAACCCTTGAGCAAGGCACCGAACCCGAACAGCTCCCCAGGCGCTACAGCGTCGGCTGCCCACTGTGTGTGCACTTGAATGGGTTAAATGCAGAGAACACATTTCACTGCTGGTTATACTCTGTATAATTGTGTGTGACAAATAAAAAATTTCTTCTTCAAATATCAGTTGATGTGACTGAATGTTTGATCACTGTGGTGCTTCCACAATCTTCTCCTTGGTCTTGTTAATGTTTGGGGAGAAGTTATTGTCCTGGCAGGCACTAAACCACTAGAACTTCAACCTCCCTAGAAAAACATTCAAAACCCATTCCACATTTTCCAAAAGAGATCAAATGTAGGTTCAATCTTTTGAAAAGATTGAACAGTAGCCTATTACCAAAATGTGAAGGCTTATAGTGACATTTTACATGAAATAATCATTGAACCTGTCCATGCAAGCACTCAACCACCTCGCATTATAAACAAGTTAACCCATGAACATAGAAAACGGTGGATGAATCAAAATAGCATTTGTACTTCAGTGTCTCAAAATCAGTCTTGTGATGATTACATGTGTTATTGGAAGCCTCAATGGCCTACTTTACATGTATTAATGGATGTGTTATCCATATTTAAACTCCATTGTATTTCCAGATTTAGTTATTAACAGCTAGTCTACATATTACTTATATAATTTAGATTTTCATACACGTCAAGTTCTTAGTAATGGGATTCAGTCATCTTTAATTTTTACTCGTATAGGCTATATTGTAGTTGTAGGTTTAGTATGCAGTTAGATAATGTTTTTAATATCTGTTCAGTCACATGTTATATGAATAACTTAATGAATGAACCGAGGCAGATCCGTGTTCCATAATTTAAGGGGACAGATGCATGTATGTTAAAAATGCCTTTACAAGGCCGCCACCTCTTGGATTGACACAGTAATTACACATTCATTTTCGACACAGACCAATTAGAACTTGTTTAATTCGTGTTTTAAAAATTCATAACATTATGCAGTACAGTAAACCAATAAGTAAAAAAAATAACAGTGGTGCTGTTTTTAGCATTAATTTTAGCTATTTTCTGCGATGTTCAATAGCAATTCATACACAATTAAACTAATTCAAACCAACAAACTGCGTAAGGTTGTTTTACATAAACACGTTTATAGGTATTATTTTATAGGTAAATTCAAATAACATGTTGCGTTTATCCTGCCATGAAGCTGCTGTGTCACGTGGTGTTGGTAACGTCAGTAGTAACTATGGAAACGTCAACGCAATGGACTATCAGCTTCCGTTTTTTTTTCTTTTATTCATTATTGATTGAAAGAAAATGGCCGTAACGTGTAGTGCTAAGCATCTTAAACGGCCTAAAATGACATTATAGTTCATCCTCTTACATCTGAAAGTGGAGATGAAGCCTTATGCCCGCGTCGTTAGACCTAAACTAATGTCACTGCCAACTGAAGCTCCTCTGATAATACAGGACTTTACAGACGCGCGACCCAGTAACGTTAATCCTTCAAACTCCATCTCCAGTCCTCCAGTGTCTGGATGCTCCACGGCTGCTCAATCCAGGCTGAATATCATCTCAGCAAGACAGAAATACCCATGCAGTCCGAGCGGTGAGGATACTGAGTGCTTTACGTTACTTTATTCACTTTTCAGTAGCTCTCAAGCAAGATACAATACGATTCCAATATAACGCTACGTTCAGTGCCGAAGAGTTTCCAGACAATGAACGGTGTCAGATGTTTTATTAACATGTACATGTAATGTTTAATGTGAAGTTGTAGATTCAAGGGATCTAAAGCCTCACAGTGTCAGCTCTATTACTGAAGGGTGAGTAACGTTACACTAACAAAATAATAACAACGTAATGTTTTTTTAAGACAAGCTGACATTGTGTGACAGAAATCTATGCAAACACTGAGATAATAAGTCGCTAAAGTTGTAATGGCAGCATGAATTAAACCACTATATATGAGACATTATTCTACATTGTTTGTGTCTTTCCATCTTCACAGGCCTCTGCTTCCATTGTTAGCCAAAAATCGCTCAGCAGTCACCAAACGTACCTCACAAAACCATGTGTCTGACAGTGATATTTCTGACCGACATTTCTTATTTGATAAACGATGGAGAAATGGAACTTACATCACAAATGATATTGAAGGTACAGCATTTATCCCTCTTTCCATGTATATTTATTTCAATGTTATTGTATCATTATTAGTATACAAATGGGGGGAAAGGCAAATAAAGTATCTGTATTCAGATTATGATAGTGTCATATCATTATTTGATGAGATGGAACAAATGTGTAATTGGTAATTTCAGTGGGTAGCCAATAGATGGCGCTCACAACTTTCACATGATTATTTTTGCAGCACATAATATCAGCACCATCATCTCTTTAGATCTAAGTAACGTGCTTTTTCAGTTATTTTAGATTAAAGTGATGATTTTATTATTTATAGATGTTTCTTTTGCTTTCTCTGGGAACCATATAACATAAATATGTTTACTTTCCCAAACAGATGATGTTCCGATGAACCACAACCTTACAAATCCACTCTCTCACGAGTTCCATGTTTATCGCTCTCATAATTTAACCAGATTTGCCCACCGCAAAGAACTCTGCCCACGCGACCTAAGACCACTTATTTGCGGGTGAGTTCTTCAAGACTGTTGAAATACTGCAATATTTACTAATATTCTCTACATCATATATTCTCTGTCAATTTCAGGTCTGATTATCTGACCTCATTTCCATCAGTTCTGTTACCAGCCACTACCCCATCTATCAGTGGACGAATTCTGTTTATCACAAAACTATAGAAACAGGTAACAGTTGACTATTTAACTATACATATTGTGTTTATTGTATACTTATTTTACTCTCTCCTGTCGTATTCTTTGCATTTCAGATTAAGGATGATAAACAGAGCGCACAATCTCTTCTCTGATGGTGCTAACAACAAAAGTGAGCATTTAAGCTTAAATCTAACATTTAAATGTAGCGATTTCAGATAGAACTGATTTAGTGTCATTTACCTTGTAATAACCCATACATTTAGCTTGTGTTATTTAGGTGTTTGCTTAATGTTTAACAGGTGAAAGCTCTCACTTCACTCCTTTTACAGATTCAGAACGCAGACATTGATGAATTCCACACATGCTTGTGTTTTTCATGAGCTCACAAACATATAATACACACATTTAACTCACTTAACGCTTAAAGGGATAGTTCACCCAAAAATGAAAATTGTGTCATCATTTACTCTCTCTCAAGTAGTTCCAAACCTGTATGAATGTGTTTGTTCTGCCGAACACAAAGGAAGATATTTTGAAGAAAGTTTTTTAAACAGACTGTTTTGGGGCACCATTGACTTCCATAGTAGGAAAAAATAATAATATGGAAGTCAATGATGCCCCAAACTGCTCTGTTTCCCACATTCTTCAGAATATCTTCCTTTGTGTTCAGCAGAACAAACACATTCATACAGGTTTGGAACCACTTGAGGGAGAGTAAATGATGACAGAATTTTCTTTCTTTGGGTGAACTATCTCTTTAAGTACACACTTGTCACGTGCCCCCGCCAGACTGTAGGCCATTATTGAAATTCCCAGTCTTTTGTATGAGGTGAGATGAGCGTTACCTGTGTAAACCTGAATAAGCAAACTGTGCTCTTGTCTAACCAGCCTTGGGCCGGTAATTGTTTTTCAGCCCAGTCGTACCCTGATCCACACCTGGGTGCCTCCGCCTCTTTTGTTCAGAGGCTCACAGAGATTTCCTCTCTGGAAGCAGAGACAGTCCGGCAGGAGAGAATGAAGAGACTCAAAAAGATCAATATGCAGGACTCTTAATCAGAGTTCATTAGCCAAAGAGGAAACCCTTGACTCCTGAAATCACAGCTGTGCCAAGATGGAGTAAATAAAGTCAAGGAGAAAACCCTGAGAGGTACAGAGTCTTGAAGCGCAGCCACTAGATTATAACTGAAAAAAAAGAAACCAAAGACTGTGGCAAGCATTTACATTTCTGATGAAAAACTATCAGGTATTGTTGAATTTAAAATCAAATTCACATTAAAGTGTATCGTGTATTCGCCAAGAATAACTGCCTTAACTGCCTTAATAAACTACAGTGATGATGAAATTATAGCACTTATATATATGTATGTCATCTTGCATATATAAAAAACTGTATACTTTGTTTACTGCCTTTAACTTTAAGTTAATATTATCATATCCAAAAAAACATTTTTGTCAAAGAAACAGTTTGCTTCAACGTTATCTAAAAGTTAAGAACTGCATTATTAAATAGTATGAAACTCTAAAAGTGTATTATATTTTTGATTGATAGTTTTGATAATTTCATATATCAGCCAGTAGCTATCACAAACTATGACTGTAGTGTGTTTTGCTGATTATGGAGTATACAGTGCATTAGAGATATAGCAGTATTTGAATGCAGGTGGGAGGCTGCATCTGTGTGCAGGTTGTTCTGGAGAGCGTGGGAGAGCTCCATTCTACACCAGTGTCTTTTGTCGAAAGGAAAAGGGCCAGGTTGATTCGGTTCAAGACTCGTTTGGCACATTCTGGGCAGAGAGAAGAGAGATAATGTCTTTCTGGCTTCAAGAGTTCATTTCAGGAACAACCTGCAGTGAGAAGCAGATTATTATTATTATTAATGATAATAATAAATGATATATAATGATATGATAAATAATAATATATGTATATTTGTAAAAAAAAAAATATTATTAGTAATCAATAAATGACTTAAATTACTTATTTGTTTAAAATTGTAATGATTGTAAAGTTTGTATATTATGATAATTATCATTGTTGTTATTCAGTAAATAAATGATGTATAAATGATACTAATAAATTATTTTTAGAGGGGTTTTATTAATATTCATAGTTAGTTCAATTTTGTAAATTAAAATGTACAAAAAAATATTAAATTAAATTAAAAAAGATAATGTTTGGATTTATCATAATCATGAATCAATAAATTATGAATTATTTGTTTAAAATGGTAATGTTTTCTAGAGGGTGATTTTATATATTTAATTATTAATACTACTAATATTAATCAATAATCATTATATTAATATTTATCAATGATCAATCAATAATAAATAACTTATAATTATAATAACATACAATGTTATAAAATATTCATGAATACTACTTATATTAATCAATAATACTTAATCAAAATTGATACAATTATTTATTAGAGGTTTTTAGATGTTTTTATTAATATAAATAATATTTAACTTATTTAGCTCATTTTCATTGTTGCACTTATTTTTTTATTTTAATCAACAAGACTCTAATGTTTCATTGTGTTCTGTCTAAAAAGGTGCAGATATATGAAAATGTGAAAAGTGTATTTGAAACATTTGCGATGAGCCAAAGTGAGCAAGCTGTACTCTTCATGGCTTGTTTTTTGTTGTTGTTTTTTCTCAGTGAGTACAGTGGCTTTCAACTTAGTTGAATTAGTCAATCAAAATGACCTGGAAAAAACAGTAAACAAAGAGTCCTTTAATAAAACGCTGCTGTAGACCTGCCCACAAGAGGTTTGTCATTTCAGCTCAGTTCGTTTTAACTCACTCCAAATCAGCCTGACTTCCAAACCCTACAGGTTAGAGCCCTTATAAATGTTACTTGTCGTTAAGTGGTTATGTGCTATGGTTAAATGCTAAATGGATTAACTTTCATGACATTTGGATGAGGAGTGAAATAATTAAAAGTATTGATGTGTCACTGTCATACAATATATCTGGCCTTTGTGGTCTATAAAATGACCAACAGTGACATGAGGTTTGTGCGCACTTGAAAGGAATGCGACCTAGTCAGGTTAATGGTAATGATATACTTCAGTAAGTTCACAGAGTAGACAGTGTGCTCCTCTATCTTCGTGAATCTGAGAATGGACACGGTACCCAAGCCAAACCTAAACACAGCCAAATTCACAAATCAAAAGGCCCAGATTTGGCAAGAGTTTTCAAGGTTAGCTCAATAGAACGGTTAGAGCGAACAACAGAAGTCCAGTTCAAAGAATGACTTTGATATCAGGTGACATTAATATGTCCAGTATAAAACATAAGAGACCTTTTAGAGTGACTTTACTGTGTTTCTCAGATAGCTCAGTGAGACTAAAATGTCAAAATAAAGCTGTTTTTTTTTTTCTTATAGTCAACTAATCAAAACTGATCTTTACTTTGTATTTTCTTAAGACTTGGTTTTGGTCTTATTGTGAAGGATTCACTAGTGCATGTTTTTCCAAAGAAAAAAGTGTAATAACTCGTTTTACATCACCAGATCCTCTTATTTTTCAACCCTTTCAACTTGCACCTGTCATACACAGGCTACTTTTCACAATTCAATGTGGATAAAATCAGGTCATGGCCCTATAATTTTTTATTTATTTATTTTACTCATTTTTGAATATCTTGTTTTATTCAGAAATACCTTATTTATGTCATTTCTCAATATTTCTGCAATAAAATAGGTTGTGAATGGAATTTCATCATTTAAATAATATTAATAGTTTGAATTCAATTAGCTTTGTTCACTGAGATTGTCACAGTAAAAAAAGAAAAAGCAGGCATCTGTACTTCATGGAAGCCCATTTCTGCCACATAAGAGGAAACATGTAGATCATAATCATGAAAAAGTCAGAATTATGGCATTAAAAGTAAAAACTATGAATACTAAGTTACAATTGTGAGAGAAATTTTTAAATGATTATACATAATTCATAACAACTTCATTAAAATGTCTACTTTTATGTCATCATTTTAACTTAATATCATAATTTCAGTTTATCTCATAAATACAAGTTAGTATCTCATAATTTCAACAATCTGTCATCATTTTGATGTCAAAATTTGATGCCTTCATTTCAACTTAAGTCTTAATTATGATTTTTTTTGTTTTTGTTTAAAAATTAGACTTTTATGTCATAAATTAGACTTTTTGATTTATCAAACGCATGATTTTTCTTATGTGGTGGAAATTACCTTTTATAGTATCATAAAGTCCTTAAACTTAAATGAAAATGATTAAAGACCATTCAAAGTCTGAATCTATCTAAGTGATGATATAAATGTCATAACTACATAATTTCAACATTTATGCCTTATTTTTTTTTCTTTAATCTCATAAATGAATTAGCATCTCATAACATTTACATATTTTTTTAGGTCAGAATTATAAATGACCAAAAGCATAATCTTTTTTTCTTAAGTGGTGGAAATGATCTTGCATATTATGTTCTTAAACTCTAACAAAATTATTAAAGGCCATTAAAAGTCTGAATCTGCCTATGAAATATAATTATGTGTTCTGAATCAAAGATTGCACTAATCAATGATATGCATTTAATCACACTTTTACTCCTGCTGCTCCACAGTGAAAGTAATTATTCTTTGGATGAAATAACAGTTGCAGTTTGGACATACTGACATTGACCCACTATACTTTT